>JACEGR010003385.1:0-106131 GCA_014170235.1 Listronotus bonariensis
TGGTCTGTCTTTGGTGCAATCTTTTCTATAATGTGGACTTCTGCATCCATAGCATTAAACGCCTGTCCTGTGTAGCCTATATTACCATCAAACCTATTTACATGATTCTAATTTAAGCAGTTATCTTGGTTGTAACGTTGTTTTTGATTATTTCTGTAATTGTTTCGACTTTGATTTGGAATATATTGGTTAATTTGCTTCTTATTTGTTCTTCGTGCTGCTCTCTTGCTTTTATTGCCTGGTTCCAATCTCCTTCTAATTATGTTGCCGTTGCTATCAACTTCTCTACGTCTCTGCAATGAAAGGCTCCTAACGCCTATCTTAATTATAACCTCAAACATATACGTCATTTTTTGATAAGAAATTCCTCGATAGGTTCGTTGCGTTTTTGCTCGGTTCCTAATGCTTTTATTGTCAAAAGCACCCAACAATGCGATTTTAAACTGCTTTCATTTTTTGTTTTTTTCGGCATGCATAGTAATACGTCTGGCTGCTTGTGCCTTCCTTGTTGATGGACAATACAGCGTAACAAAATTGTGTAATTGTTTTTTTTCTCAAAAATGGTTAGAACTCTGAGAAAAAGTGTTTGTACAATTTTTATAGATAATTGCATAATCTACAATTTTTGTCCATTATATTTTTATCGTTAAACTAAGCGTTTTGATAAAAAATTTAAAAACCCACATTTGCAACCTTTAACCTTTAATAAATTATTTAGCAAAAATGGGATCGATAAAGACTTTTTACAATTTTATAACAATATTGTCCCTAACATGAATGCAAATTTTTAGCTTTCTGTGAATTTGTGCATGGGTACCCCTATTCTTACAGATATATTGACTGGACTATTAAGTCTAATATAAATTTTCAATTGTTAACATTAGCCAGAGTTTCTGTCTGCCCTAAATATCATGCAATAAATGTCAGATGTAAACGTACCTTAAGAGCCAGTGGCAGGCTACCTGTATGTATATGACCAGACCTGAGATTTTGTGCTAAGAGGCCCCTATACCTACCATACATGAAATAGGGAGTTACTAAGCCCAACGCGGCGACAGGTATCGATCGCAAGTTTTAAATGTATCTGACTATCTCTGCCGTGTGGAAATTTTAAACTACAGTGCACAACTTTTTGTGCTTCTCTGTATATACTAGCTAAGTAAACAAGTAGACTTCCCTATGCTTTCTACACAAAAAAGGTATGCTTTGTAAGAATGGCTCCAAACAACCGTTTTCAAGATATTTGCATTTAAGTGGTTTAGTGCAACCAAAAAGTATATGGAAGAATACATTAAATCTCTTGTTCATAATAGAAAAGTAGTAGTTATGGCTAATACGCTGTTTTTAAAGGCATTTTTTGACTGCACTAAACCACTTAAATGCAAATATCTTGAAAATGGTTGCTCGGAGCCATTCTTACAAAGTATACCTTTTTTGTGTAGGAAGCATGGGAAAGTCTACTGGTATACTTAGCTGGTACATACAGAGTAGCACAAAAAGTTTAAAAGAAATTTAAATATTGTTGCTAGCCCCTGTAGTTTACACATAAAAATTATTATTAAATCTGTATAGCTCATGTCAAAAAACTTCTAGGTATCGAGATTTATGAAAATATTCAAAACAAAGTAAAAATTATTGGGATTAATTAAAAATATTTTTTCACTTTTACACCCTGTGTCTTCCTTATTATCATTATCAACTTTTAAATATAGGTATGTTTGATTAAATCTTAATATTTTGGCATGAGAAACCTGTGATTTTTTGTGTACTATTAGTTAGTGGATACCCTATATAATATCCGAAACTATTGAAAATAGATTTATTCATTTTTATAGCTTTAAGAGAGACCTTTCAACTGATAATAAAATATACAGGGTGTTTTATTAAAAAACCCAACTTTGTATTATAATTTTAAATTAAAAGTCAATAGAAAGAATATAAGTACGCTACTGAATTCTACGTAAAAATCCCTAAAACTTTTTATTAACGATTTTTCTCTAACTTTAATATCAAGCGAGTTACAAGTGCCTGGCCAAATAGACAAAATTTAAAAAACACTCTGTATCTCCAAAACGACTCAAGTTAGTCATGATTTACTTTTACCAATAAATTGGTTTTAAAAATTAAAACTGAGATTACGCAATCAGATTTGTTCTATATCTTTTAGTTTTTGCTATACCTTGCAAAAGATTTTAAAAAGAGCCAAAGGTTTAGGGCCACACCACTACTTTTCATTGGTGTTTTAAATAAAGTAAATAAGTTAACTAACAGGGGACCTTGCGGGTATTAGGGAAAAGGACAGAGAGCAGGTCACAACCTAAAGACTTCAGGAAAAAAGGTATGACCTAAATGTAAAAAATGCCACACAATATGCATAAGTGGTCTATTGGTCTGCTTGTTGGATAGTTACTTCGAGCAGGAGCAGCGATTATACTTATAATTTATCGTGAAATCGCGTAAATTTAGTCAATAAGCAACAAATGATTTTTTCTACTCTATATATTCCTAAAAAAATAGTGTAATGAAAAAACGTATTATTTAAAACAAATTCATAATTAACCCTCTTTTACTTTATCTAAACGTAATTGTGTAAAGGCGATTATCTAGTTCTTTCTTCACCCTTAGCTTAACAAAGTCTAATTAGTTCAGAGAATTTCTATTATAGGGTTAAAAGCGTCTTTTGCATTTTTTAAGCTAAGTGAGCTAAAGAGAAGTTTAATGAGTTTATTCTAAAATGCAAAAGGTTAAACAATATTTTTATTTAAATAATTTATGTATATAAAGTTTTGCTTCATATGAAAAACATATTCAAAAACCTAATACAAAAATTATTAAAACATTTTGTTGGCTAAATAAGTGGTATTCAGATAGCTTTGCAGTCGAAGTGTTATTTTTTAAATATAATAAATACAGTGTGGGCTAAATTAAACTTTCACACTTTTAAACTACTAATAACTTTTTATCTGTTGCGCTCATCTTTTTAATTTTTGAGGGGCTAATAGGTAGATATGCTTTATCTAGGTTTCCCAATTTAAGTCAAATAAATTTAAATAAGGGACTTTTTCTAAAATAATGCATTAAACTTCGTTGCAAAAAATGAATTTTTCTACAATTAGGCTAATAGGTTTAGTTATAATTAATTCACTGTTAAGTTTGGTCAGCATCCAACTCAGGAACCATGGTAATCTCACATTTTTGATTTTTAAAGGACACTAAAAAAGTTATCCAAAATAATTTTAATTCCTAAATTCCTCAATTTTTGACAGATTTCTTTTTATTAAATTATTTCCCATAGTGTGTCTATAAGAAAAACATTAGCTTAATTGTAGCTAAATCAGTTTTCTTTTGCAACGAGGTTAAATACAGTATTCTGGAAAAAGTCTCGTATGTCATGTCCTATTTAAATATATTTGACCAATGGCAAACCTAGGGAAAACATATCTACCTATTAGCCCTTAATAAATAAAAAAGTTAGGCATAACAGATACAAAGTTATTATTAGTTAAAAAGTGTGCAAGTTTAAGTTGGCCCACCCTGTATACTGGTTAAGCAAATAGGTATTAGGATATCGGCCAGTTAAGCAACAAAAAAGATGTATGTGACTAATTCAATCAGAAATGTTTACATGCAGGTATTCACGTTAGATTGTCTCTTTTTCTCCCATTGTCTATGTGTTATGTTATTAAGTTGATTCTGTATGATGTTAATATCGGCAATATTGCCAGATTTTCAGTTTTGTTAAAATCAATTTTAAATTTTTAAATTTAAATAAGATACCTATTTTTTATTTTATCATTGAATTCTCGCTGCTTTTTACTATGCATTGCTATGGAAGTCCAATTTTTCTCTTTAGGTATTAAAAGCAGTCCAAGGGTGGCTTCGTTATTTTGTAATAGCTAAAAGTTAGTCAGTGCATGCTCCAAACATAAATAGAAGCAATGGTAGACTATATAGTTAAACTTATAGTGGCATTGGCAGGTACCCGGTACCAAGGAATACAAAGATTTTTGTTTAATGTAACACCCTGTATATTTTATCACCAATAAAAACGGTCTCTTTAAAAGCTGTAAAAAAATACCACATTTGATTTATAGGATGTTTCCTTAACTATTAAACAGTAAATATATCAAATGTAGTATTTCTATAGTTTTAAGATCTTTTAACTAATAATAAAATATACAGGGTGATTTATTTTAAAAAAGCAACTTTGTGTTATACCTATTTTTTTATCTTTGAGACAGCCCATACGGACGCTTACGCCTAAGTACCAGAGTATCGTGATTGTCGGGATATTAGGTGTTTATTCCATTTTTCCCCTGTTCCGTTTACGTTTTCCAAGCACTAAAACATGCAGTATTTGCATTTTACGGCATGGTTAAGACCACGCGGTAGTGTCACCATGGACGTTATTTTTAAATAATTACTTCCAAAACTGTCTTTCCCGCTGGGGATTTGTTCTCGGACCACCCGACTACTTTTTACCATAATTTATAGTCAATGAAGAAAAATAAGGTACGCCACTAAATAAAACGTAAAAATTCCTAAAGCTTTTCTATTTACATTTTTTTTCTATCTCTAAAATCAAGTGAGTTATAAAGTGCCTGGCCAAATTATGAAAATTTGAAAAACACTTCAATCGCGAATTAATGATCTACTTTTACCACTAAATTTGTTTTCAAAAATTAAAATTGAGATTGCGCAATCAGATTTGTTCTATCTCTTTTAGTTTTCGCTTTACCCTGCAAGGTCAACGAAAAGGCGCCACCTTGTACAAAACTAAACAAAAAATTTACCCTTGGTATAAAAAAGCCAATTTTACACACCAAACACATAGCTAGTTGTCACCGGTCCTGAAAAGCTCATATGATATTCCACCTTAATACCTAACATTGCTTGCGTGCTTTCGATACCTTCCAGAGAAAAGTTCAATAAAGCCAGTAAAGCCCTTGAACTAGGAAAACTAATAGAAGCTTTAAATTTCCAAACTGTGTCTGTTTATCCTATTTGACGGACAAAAGAATGCTTTAGACGCAACCGTTGAATTGTGACGCCTTTTAATATACAGTGTGTTACAAAATTTTGTCAAAACAATTTAAGGACAAATAAAGGTTTTTAAATAGGTAATGTTTTTATAAAGGGTGGTTAGCGGTCCTGAAAAGCTTATATGATATTTCACCTGAATACCTAACATTGCTCGCGTGCTTTCGATACCTTCCAGAGAAACCAGTAAAGCCCTTGAACTAGGAAAACTAATAGAAGCTTCACCTTCCCAAACTATGCCTGTTTATCCTATTTGACGGACAAAGAATACTTTAGACGCAACCGTTGGATTGTGACGCCTTTTAATATACAGGGTCTCAAAAATTTTGTTAGGAAAATTTAAAGCCAAATTCTCCATTAGAAAATATAAAGAAAAATTTATATAAACGTAGGTCTGCAAATTTTTTAATCCTAAAATACGGGTTGTAAGACTTTTTGAAAAACTAAAAAAACCTAAAACACCTGTCCACCACGTTTTCAAATAGGTAATGTTGTTATGAAGGGTGATCCAACTTAAACGAACTATGTTAATTGTAAATAAAACAAAAAAAAATAAAATTTTTTTAAAATATTTTTTCATAACGATTAAGTGATCTATGATAATTGTGTGTAAAACAAAATATCAGCCAAATGCTCGCCACGGCTTCGATGGCATACTCTTTAACCAAATGATCAATATTTTCAATGATTTTGAAGCCTCGGGAACGATACCCAGAGTAAGCGTCGAGCGACTAATTTAAAAAAAAGTTTTTTTATTCTCGCATAAAGATCAAACACGGCGCTCTCACACACAACGTTGGTCGCTTACGCTTAGTATCGTGTCTGAGGTCTGAGACATAATTAAGTTTTAATGTCATTTAAGTGCCAACTTATCTTATTCTTTGTGGATTCGTTAAAAAGTAAAATTTGGGCAAATTAGAGTCAGGGTGATTGTTGAAAAGTTAATGCATCCACGAAAAGTGGCTGTACATCTCCGAAAATGAGGTAAGCCAAGCATTGATTCTTGTGGCCAGAAAATAAGAATATGGACCTGGACGATATGTGGTTTTACCAGAATGCTACCACTTGCCACACAGCTAACAAAAAATGGTTCTTTTTCTTGAGCAATTCAATAGCAGTGTAATCTCCTGTCATGGCGATGTTAATTTGCTACCATAATCACGTGTTTTCACATCTTTAAACTCTTTGTTTGGAGATATTTAAAAAATATATATACTTTAATAGGCCGAGAACAATTTAAAAGAATAAGATAATTCGGCACAAAAGGGATATTAAACCTCACTTATGTCTTAGAGTCATTGAAAATATGGACCATCGGATAGAGGTATACCACCAAGCCGTGACGAGTATTTGGCCAATATTTTGTTTCAAGTATAATTGTCATAGATTATTATATCATAATAAAAAATATTAGAAGAATTTTCTGAAAACTTTTTGTTTTATGTACGCCCTTTTATAAATGCTGGTAAAATTTTTTAATCCTTAGTTTTGAAAGAAAAATTTCCGATGCTTCCTTTATGCTCCAAAAATATGCAATTAACTGGATTTTTTTTCCTTTAAACTTAACGAGATACGGAAAAAATAATATAAAAATATTTTAGCTATATTTATATTTTTCTCGAATGATATTCGACAAGACTATTTCACCAAAATTACAAGTAAGTGTTCAATCTTTAATGTAAATATAAATGACCATAGGTTTTTTTACCTTTACTTAACTAAGTTTTATTGTATATAGTATCATAAGAGCAAAATTTTGGTGGCAAAATATTTTGATTGTATGAAAGGTTGTTGCGTGGAAATTTCGTGAATGACAATTATAACAATACATCGAGCCGTCAAGTGAGTGGTATTGATTTAATGTCATTACCAAAAAGAAACAAATCTAAGACAAGAGAAATATTTACCCTTAGATAAGATTATTTTACGAGAATCACAAGTAAGTGTTTAACCTTTAATTTACATATAAATTAACAATAGTTTTTAACCTTTTTACTGTAACCTAACTAAGTTTTTATCGCTGAAATACCATCATGTTGGTTTTATCAAGATAGGAGCAGGTAGGAGTTTTGCCAGTAGAAAATTGGAGGTTGCTATGACATTTTGCCAGTGTAAAACACTCTAATAAAATAGTCGCTTTAATATCGTCATGTGGGTTTTATCACAGTAGGAGCAGGTAGGAGTTTTGCCAGTAGAAAACAGGAGGTTACTATAACATTTTGCCAGTGTAAAACACTCTAGTAAAATAGTCAAAAATATGTCTTTTTATATTGTTTATGGCTTTAAAAAATTAATGGTAAAAACTGTATTTTAAAATAACTTACTTTATTTCTTAAAACACAGCGATTTTTTTTAAATTAAACCATAAACAATTTTTTTTAAATATACAAACACGGTTTTTATTATTTGCAATACTACCCAACTTTTAAAGAAATAGTAACTTCTTTTATTAGTATAATAATGCAAAAAAAATGTTTTATACACAAAGGTTGACCAAACCTTATTATGTATGGATTTGAAAAGTAAAATAAATTGTTTAAGAAAATTAGTTTATTTAAATTACACCTTAATTTTTGTACTAAAATATTTTATTTAAAATTTTACTCTAACAAAATATGTTTATAAATATATTAATTTTTATTTGTTTGTTTTTCACAAATGCAGGGTGTTTTTAAATTGCGGAAAAAATTAAGAGCGTTTTTATTACCCAATTTTAAATAAAAAGAAGTTTCAACCATTTATGGTAAACAATAAAGAACAATTATATTTTTTTATTATTTTAGATATTTTTTAAGCGACTTTAATTAAATTTGCCAGTACTTTTTTTATTATGGGAAAAATACAGCCCTTAATAAATAACATTTATTAAGCCAAAATGTCAATTTTTAATAAAAGTTCAGCACTTGGTGTGTTGGCATATCTATTTACATATTTTCTTTTAATTTATATTTTATATTTTCTTAAAGGGAATTTTATTCATCCCAAACGTGTCTTGGTACTAAAAACTTGTCGGCTAAATTGAAAAGTGGGGACCTTTAAAATTTTTATAGGAACGAAAAAAGCAGTGCTGAAACAAGAAAAACAATGTTTCTCGGAAAGTGGAAACTTGTTTTTTGGGTTTCCTAACTTATTGTGATCCGGGGCCCCTTTAAGGCACGCTATGCCACTGATTTCAAATAAGGAAAGCACTTAATGGACAATAATATACATACCAGGTGAAAACGAAATCACTTTCCGGCTGCCGTTTTTTAAATTCTTTATCAATACTGACGAAACTTGGTAGGGTTATCAGACTAACAAATGGTCATTTTAAGGGGTAGATGATAGACCTTTACGGCTTCCAGTTTCACCATAGCTGACTAGATCTTTTGATTTTTTAATGAAACATTATATATATTTTTTTGCTTTTCGGATTCTTCAAATTATTTTTAGTCGAAATATAATATTTTTAAAACAAATTTTATTAAATTTTATTTTTATCTAGAGTGCCCTGATCATTTTAAAATTACTCTAGAGGGATCTAAACTTCATTTTTTTAGGTTTTTATACCTAGCTCAAAAACCAACACAGGACCATATCACTTATAATATTTCTAAATGCAGTATTTTAAAACAAATCCAACGATGTAAACACTACGACACTTTATTTTATTTTCTTTTAAAAAACAACATTTATTATGTAAGTAAATAATCTTTATGATACTGAATGGCGTACGTCGCAATTCATCATAGATGCCATGAACATAGAAACTTATAGAATATGTTGTAAAAACAATTGCTTGTGTTTCGTTAAAAGTTTAAAAAATAAAAACATTGGTTTGTGTTTATGTATCTCCTTACGATGTTAAAATAATTTTAAGTTACATTTGGTATAAGGATAATATAAGTTTTTATTGTTAATATCAAATTAACCCTAAAATTATTTTAATATAGTTTAGTTTATAATAGTTTAGTTTATAACACCCTTTCGAAAAACAAATTGGAGTTGTATAGCGGGATGACGGCAGGCAAATAAAAACCACTATTGTATTTATCCCAACGTTTCGTGGCTGGATTGCCACTTTATCAAGGGCCTATAATTAAATTATAATAATATAATATTGTGGAAGATACATAAACACTAAATAATGTTTTAATTTTTTAGTTTTAACGAAATACAAGCAATTGTTTTTATAACATATTATTCTATTAATGCTATTTTCATGGCAACTACGATGAATTGCGTCGTACGTCATTCAGTATCAAAAAGATCATTTACCTACATAATCAATGTTGTTAAAAAAATAATAAGTAAAATGTCGTAGTGTTTTGCATCGTTGGATTCGTTTTAAAATACTCCAGTTAGAAATATTATGAAAGTGAGATGGTCCTATTTTTGTTTTTGAGCTAGAATGAAAAAACTAATAAAATAAAGTTTGGAGCTCTCTATAGTAAAAAAGTTTTAAAAAAATCGATTTAGTATTTTTCTTAAAGTAAGTAATATATGAGGAGTGATTTTTGAATAATTACGGCACTTTAGATGACAAGTAAGAATTTAAATTAAAAATAAAATTTGACCAAAAGTTGTTATGAATTTATTGTATTTCGACTAAAAATGATCTAGAAAATCCAGAAAACAAAAAATTAAGCAGGGTGTTCCATTTAAAAATCAAAAGTTCCAGTCATTTCCGGTAAAACCGGAAGTTGTAAAAGCCTATTACATACACCCAAAAATGACTTTTTGTTAGTCTAACAACCCTACCAAGTTTTGTCAGTATCGATGAAGAATTAAAAAATGTCAGCCGGAAAGTGATCCCGTTGTCACTTGGTATAATAAAAAACAAAAAGAACCTTCTAATGCTTTTAAAAGCAAGCCAAAGTTATAATTAAAAGAAATAATAATTACGCCAAACTTTTATAAGTTTTTTAACAATATGTCGAGTTGCAAAGGCTTTTATTATTTAATACCTTAGAAAGAACTTTTATATATTTAATTATTACGTACTTCTAAAGGTATATAAAGACTTAAAATTACATAACATTGTTAATAGAAGCTTATGTATCGTCGCTAATTTAAATGGGCAATAAAGATTTGTTACAGAAAACCGAAATGGAAGAATCAGGTAAACAAACTAATTATTAAAAATGTGCTGTCATAAAAATAATATAAATATTTATTAACTTCGGCCAAAAAATCGACTTTTTTCGAAATAAAATATACATATAAAATATTTTTTTAGAAGACAAGAAAAATATTGTAAAGAAATATTAATATTAAAACATTTTCGCTGCTGACATTTTTCTGAATTTTATTTTAATGCAAACTGTTGATCTAAAAAGTTTTACCAACAAACATTTTTAAAGACGGTAAAAAAATTTCTTCCTGAATTATCGTCAAATAAGCCGTTTCCATGTAATCGAGCTTTAAAGATTAAACAATTTTTTCAATTTTATTCCGTAAGTTTGTGTTTTGTTACTACTACAAATATCAATATTTAAATGAATCTAAAACATATTTAAAAAAAAAAAAATTAAATGCTCGACACACTCCTTGAAAATGTTTGACGGTAAAATAAATTTAGGATTCAACTTTAACGTCGAATAACTTTTCAAAGAGATAATTTATTAAAAAATGTTAACAGACCTTTTTTGTAGGGCATCAGATTTGTTTTACAAAAATGTTAATTAAATTTATTTAAATATAAAACAGGAAATGAAGCATTTTACCTGGCAATTTTTGGGTTTTCGCGAATAACTTAAAACCTATGTATTTTAACAAAGGAACCGTAGAAAGCAAAATTTAAGGCTTTAAAAAGATAAACAAAATTGTTTTATTGTAATTTTTCTACGTCAATAGAAACAAAGATACGGGGTGTTAATGGTTACCTTTTTTACTTAAATGAAATACTTGATATATTTAAAGTAAAATAACGGAAAAATGCTGCATATTTTAAAAAAAACTTTTTTTTTTAAAGTACCTAATTAGACCTTTCCTAAAAAAAGAAGTATCTAGCATAAAAGTTAAGTGAATTATGATAAACATTAAGGTCCGTTATATATTTTTTTTACGAAAAAATCAATTAAGACAAGCCCCTAACTACCTACTAATTAAAATTGACTTATACTCTTTGCAGTTCTCTTTATACATGTATTTATAATTAATTCAAGAAGTTTAATTAATTTTAAAATGCCTAATTTTAGGATTTTTTTAAAGATATTTGCTGCGCTCTCAGCCAGCGCTGGACATTGTACGCAGATCCCATTTATAGGAGGACATCCTTTAGAGTGTCTGTAGCATTCACCCTAGGTCCAGTTCCGCAAGATTTAGTGATTCGGATTAAATTTGGTGGGTTCCAAATATGCCCTCTCGTGGTCCCTCTAGACCCCTACATTTCATAATTACGTAAGAAGGGGTTTCATCATTTCCGCACCACCTACAGATGGTATCTGCTACCAGACCCAATCTGGCTAAGTGCTTTTTAGTATACCAGTGTTCAGATACCAGGATTGTAATAGTCCTCAGCTAAGTTCTGCTCATGCCCAGTAATCTGAATGCAAGGTCCTGAGAGGGACCTTTAAGCATTGCCTTGGTATACATTATCTTTGTTTCCGATGACCATAGTTTCTCAAACTTTCTTTGGTCCAATCCTTGGTCCATCGCTTGAGGACCCCACCGGACATGCCCGGAGGGGCAGGGTACTGCCAGGTTTGGGTTATTGCTACCCGCAACCAGTGTGTCCTGGTTAGTTCTGGTTATATCCTGCGTATATATAGGTGTTTGCCCCTGTATCTCTGTTGAACTATTCCACTCCACTCACCAGCACTAGTCCCACTTCTATTTTTAGCCCTATCTGTGTACCAGACAAGTCCTTTAGGAGTGAGAATGTCTTTCATATGATCCGTCCATTAATTTCTTTCCAGAATGTTTGTTTTATATTTTCTGTGGAAGTGGTAGATTATTGTCATGATATCGGAGCCCTAAGGCCATGAGATATTTTTTTTTCCACCTCCCTGAGTACCGCCGCATGACCATACGATCTATCTTTCCACCTCCCGCCTGATTTAAGTCTAATAGCCCTTAGATTTTCTTAAGCGCAACATTTAAAAACCACCCCGTATAAAATTATTATTATACTTTTTAGACAGTTACTTGCATCTGGCCTACGGCAAAGGTATATATGACCATATTTGGTCTTTGGCCAGTAACGTACAAGGGATTAAAAAAGACTCTATACGATTTATATTTCTATTTTGGAATGGTGTATTTTTGTTTATTTCTCTCAACCCAAGGAGTTCAAGCATTGATAACACTTAAGACCAGTCTAGAAGAATTTGCCGCCACAATTGGGGTGGTTACCGCCTATTTATTAGGAATTTATAGGGTAAGTTCACGTGTGGTTTTTACGTCACAAGTATAAAAATACTTTTTAGTTTATGCCATAAGCCAGGGGTCACCAACTACTTTCATTAGGGGTTCGTTTTTAAAAATAACATGACCGTCGCGGTCCAAAAGACAAAAAGACTCCGGGAGGGGTAGGGAATGGCGCGTACTCTCCCCACTGGCGTAAATAATTACCCACCTCCCCCAGAAACGTTGAAAAAGGTTTTAAGGTTTTATTAGAACTGAGGTTGTAAAGGAGAGTTTGTAAGTTGGAAGATCTTTTTATCTGCTTTTGTAGTAGTTTATGCACAAAATAACATGTTTTAGAGTAAACAATTATAGTAAAAAAGCCACAAGCGTTCTACAAATAAGGACGGCAATCAACTATTTCTGTCTAAAAGCGTCATTTAAATAGTGTACGAGCAACAAAAAGGGAAATAATTGAAAGTGAGACAGAGCTGATGACCGCGTGGCTTTTTTACTATTGATGTTTACTGTAGTTCAAATAAAATCAGTAAAGAACTTATTTTTGTGGTCGATTTTTGATTTTGCCATACAAAACGAGGTTGAAACATACTTCATTCATTGTACAACCCCCTAAGGAAATGAAATTATCTATGCCTGACTCACCCCAATCCTCGCACACTCACCGCCGCTTGCCTTCACTTGCCTCACACCCTCACACCGCGATAACTGACGATCTTGCTTTCGTAGGCAGTCGACTATAACGAATATCAATTTAAGGCGATTTATCAATTATAAAACTGTATTTACCAATGCATTGTGTTAAAGTTTAATTCATGTATTATACGTCAAAGTTGTCAACAATTATTACCGCGGTTAAAACCTTAGACAATCGGTTAATCGCCTGAAATTGATGAAAGAGCGGGGAAAAACATAAAATTGCGTACTCAATAAGGTCCGTACTAATTAGGCTGGCGGTCCGGTTCTGGACCGCGGTCCGCCAGTTGGTGACCCCTGCTATAAGCATACGTGTGTGCCTTGTTCACCAAAATATTAATCTATAGGGATATTTTTAAGTTAATATTTTTCTTTTAAGACTGTATGGTATGCAAGAAAATAAGAGATTTTTTTGGATAAAATTATGTATAAAAATACTAAGTCTCCAAGATAGCGGGTGTTAAAGTTCTAACCGTTCAGCGTACGAAAAGATATCAGAAAACCAAATTTACTTCAAAGTAAATTATTATTTTAATAATAGTATTGATCTGGAGGAAAAGCAGCTAGTGGCGTAATATTCTTTTCTTAAAAAAATCAATACTTGTTCGAACGCGCGCTGCTGGTATTTTAATTTCAAAACTTATCATGCAGTCATTATCAATAAATGTAAAAGTCGTAAGAAGTGTACTGTATCTTGGTAACGAAGCATTTTTGGACATAATTTTGTTTCAAAAATGTCCCTATTTTTTGCAGTCTATACCGTGTTAAACTGAAAATATCAATCTAAAAATAACCCTTGATTTTTAGATAACAATATATAAATCAAGCCTTTTTGTCGGTATAATTCGCAATATGGAAAAAATGGAAAAAGAAATATTGACTTCTAATAACCACAATGTAACAAAAATTTACAAGAAAAATGCTAACTTTTCTAAAAAAATAGAAGCCATACTACTAATTTATGGAGGTCTTGGAGCGGCTAGTTACTATGTTTTTCCGATAATAAAAGATCAAATAGATTTTCGAAATGCTACTGTAACACCTAAACGCCATTTTATTGTCTCAAGTTGGTTTCCTTTTGATGAGAATGATAATTACTGGAAAGCATACTTCATACAGTTTATAGGGTGCCTGTAAGTTCAAATATTCTAAAAATAAACTAAACTAAACTAACTAAAACTCTAAAACAATTTACCGGTGCCCACGAAATTACTAGCAAGCTTGTAATTTTCTTGAGATATGTTACATGATTTTGAAATAATGTTCGGATGTTTCGTTGAATAGGATGCAGATTTGTTAATGTATAAGGTTGTATGTGGAACATCCTGTTTAACCTAAAGTGCTCTTTACTTTGCTATTTTAAATTAATTTAACACCCTATATATTTTTCTAAAAGCTAATTCTACATACAATTCTAAGCAATTACATGTACCACATGCTATACCTTTAATGTTAAGTTTTTTGAAAAATCGAGTTTAGAAATGTCATGGTAACTGCTATTTTTATTGATTTATTAAAAAACAAATGATGGTAGATAACAAAAAATGCAACTTTTTGTTTGTACTTAATAAGCCTTATAGTCAAAGATCCGGACATTAAAAAATTATACTCTCATCTGTTAATTGAATGAAATAATATTTTTAGGCAGATTTTAATGTAATGAATGCAAGTGAACAACCTCTGCCAGCATGGGTCTGCCACAATTAATAAAAATGAATTAATTATTACTTAATTTATTTATAATTGTTACCTTTACATGTTAATTTCATAAACCAAACGGAAAATGTTCTCACCTGGCTGCAGGTAAGTGTAGCAGTCATAAAGATGGGTGCTTACTACAACAAGGTTTATAATATACTGTTTGGTACATACAATTAACATGTAAAGGTAACAATCATAAATAAATTAATTATTAGTTATTTAAGTATTATTAATTGTAGCAGACCTATGCTGGCAGAGGTTGTTCACTTGTATTCACTACATTAAAATCTGCCTAGAAAATACTATTTTATTCAATTAACAGATGAGGGTATATTTTTATAATGCCGGGTCTTAGACTATTATATCCTATGCTACAGAAATTGACTTTCGACAATAAGGAACTTTAATAATGAAATTCACTTCTTTAAGTCCTAAAATGAGACTTAACACCCATTTCACATTTTTTTTTGTAAAATTATATTCTATCTCTGAACCTAATTCTTATAAGATGTTAACAGTCAAACGCTAGTCTGTCTTAAAAAAGCAAAGAAAATATATTTTTAATGTTTCACTATTAATAAATTAAAAACTATTAGGTTTAAAGATAGAATATAAAAACCACAAAAAAGGTAAAATAGGTGGTAAGTTTAATTATAAGAATCAAGGTTGTAATTTTTATTTAAATAATTGAAGTTTTTACTGACAAAAGTCATTATCAATGGCACTTTTGGTAAAACCGGAAATTGTATTTTTGCTCTGATGGAATAAGGCTTATTAAATAATATGTGTAAAAATCGCTCTTTTCTACCATCATTCATTTTTTAAATTATTACAAATGTCGGGTAAACATGACATTTTCAAATATCATTTTCTCAAAAACTAATTAGGATAGGTATTATGTTGTATGTGTTTTTTTAGAATTGCCTGACAGAATTCATTTTTAGTAAAATGTATAGGGTGTTTTATTTAAAATAGCAAAGTTTAAAGCACTTTCCGTTAAACCGGATGTGCCACTAACATTTAAAAATGGTGTAACACTTTTTAAGAAAATAATAGGTTTGATAGGAATTTCATGGGCACCCGGTATTTTGGTTTAAACCAGAAATATAAAATTTTCCTGAAAAAAATTAACAGAGATTTTCACATTATAAAAATTTTGATTGTCTGTTGTGTAAAAAATAAATTAATTTGTTTTTTGCACATTTCCTCCATAATAAGTAAGTGAGATTCCCCTTCTAGATATTCTGTATTATAGCTGGCTATAACTTTTCTTGGCATTCAATAATACATTAGAGCCAATTTTGCCAATTACGTGTTGTACACGGTGCTTTCAAATGGTATATAGGTTGCCTATACCTATTTTTATAATTTTTCAGTAAATTTGGTTTTTACATATTTTTATTTTAAAAATGGTCGTTGTTTTGTCCTTAAGGAAAATACAAATGGTTGCTATATCACAGCCAAGTTTAATATAAATAAACTTTTGAATTAAACATTTGTAAAAATATATATATTTTTTAAGTGACATTAGTTCTTGGACACACTGTACAACATTTCATTACGATATGATTTACACTTAAGAGAAATAATAGTGTTAAAATAAAATTTAATTAATTGCTTCTTTGCATTAAAGAAATCAAATAAAACAAAAACAAATAAAATTAGATACTTTGTACTATTAACAAACTTAAGTTATATATTATTTATTTTATACATAAACCGTTTAGTATATAACATATAAACCGTCATAAAATGTAGGGTGTTCAATATAAAAAAATATAATTTTGATACGTCAAACTTTTTGATACTCCATGTATACACTAAAATAATTTTATACTGTGACCTTATTTTACCTTTAAATGTTTTCTAATTAAGTTTTTAAAAAGCTTATGGTAATTTAGCTACAGACCGTGTCGAATAAGGTGGGCAACCCTGTATATTTTTAAAATTTGGTTCATTTTGTCACAAGATATTGGGTCAGTTTATCTAGTCATTGCTACAGATATATTCATAAAAAGTAATAATATTTAATAATACTTCTGGTTCCGTATAAAATCTAAAGATAAAAGTCTTATTCAATAAAAATAATATTTAGTGATAAAGTACACCTAATTTCATAAAAAAATATTTTTAAACAATTTATTAAGTATTTCAAAAAATAGCAAATTTAAATTTTTTGAATATGCTTTTAAAACTGGACCAGCGTACGGCATGTTTATTTTCGATTGTTTTACGGGGTATCTTAAAAACCACAAAAAATATTAAAAATTAAATATGAGACTCTCTATCTGTTTTCTTGAGAAATCAACCGTAGTAAAAGCGGTTCATGGCTATTGCGATCCATCTCGGAGCTACTGGGTAAGTGTTTAGATCTTGCCCGTTTTAATAACTTTTTACTGTTTGCTATTAAAGTTAAGAAAATACTTTAAACAAATTAATTGTGTACTTTTTTTCCGTAGTTGTTTTATATGTTGAGTAGTGTTTGAGAAAATTATCACTTATGTTTTTTCTTATGGAATACCCTGTATATTTCTATTAATGTTTCTATTAGGCTGTCTTTATGTTTTTCAAAAATATATATATAGGTAAGTATTTTTTATTTTAAGTTTTACCAAAATTCGAATTTTCATAAACTTTATTATTTTTTATAGAATCCAATAACAGAAAATGACAAAAATATTATTTTTATGAGCCACCTTTTTGGATATTAGGTACCTCAACCTATTATTTGATTAAAAATTACCTTTTATGTAGAGAATTTTTATAAACTTAGCTAACTTTAAAATGTATAACTTTATTATAAAAAGCACTACCATAGTAGTACAAGTAACATTTACTTAATAAGAATAAAACAAACACATATTATAGAACAATAAAAATAAAAGCAATCCTATGTTAAAAATAAAACAAAAATTTTAATAAAATGTTTAAATTAAAGTGTTTAACAATGTGTATACATTTATTTTACTTCATTGAGTAAATACTCTATTTTTTCTGTGATAGTGCTTTTACATAATAATGTCATAGTTTTTAAACTTGTTTAATATTGTTAAGATGTTTATTATTATCAGAATTATTATAATGCAAGTTTTGGACTATTTTATAAGAAACTAAATTCATATCTAAATATTTTTTAAAGCTTAGTATAATTAATATAAATTTAATTTGTAAAAGTTAATTTTTAATAAATAAAAACTTGTTGGGGAAAAACCAAAGAAAAATTGATAATAAAAAATACAATTTTGTAATTTTCTGTCATAACCTTCTATAAAAAGCCAAATTTATGGAATATACCGATTTTAATTTTTAAAATTTTAAATTAAAAATACATACTGTATACTGTTTACTGTATATGTTTTTGAAAAGCTAATAAACACAAATAGAAATAAACAGGATGTTCCAGAAACTGCTCAACATAAAAAACAACTAATGGCACGACAATATTCAACCGAAAAAAACTACACAATTACACATATTTAAAGTTTTTTCATAACTTTAACAGCAAAGCAGTTAAATAGGGTTATAACAACCAAAAAAAAAAATAAAAATCACCCTGTAGCTACGACATGGATCGCAAAAGTCAAAAACTATTTTCACTATAGTTGTTAACGCAAAAAAAGATTGGTCCAATATTACATTATCTCTCTGTACGTAAAATCAAAATCTAAATACTTTTTTCCTATATTTTTTAATATCTCGGTTCCTAACAGCACTTTTGATAATTTAAAATTTTATTTTGAAATTTGTCGCCGCGCCGTCTTGGATTACTCGATGAAGAAAGTCATAACAAATTTTAAGTTTATAAGACATCCACAAATGTTTTTAAAAGCTGTGAATTACCAAATTTTCTAAATATATTACCAACATAACGACGGACGCTGCATATACTTTTAGATGGGGTTCAGTTTATGTTGTTCCTGCTACAGCTTTTTACCTATCTATTGTATCGTTTCCTGCAGGACAGTTTAAAATACTGCAATACTTGTTTATTAATTTTTCAAGAGAATGGAAAAAATACAAAGCAAATGATAACTTAAACATGGAAGATAGGCAAAACCTATTTTTAAAAAAGCTTATCAAGGATCATCAAAAAATTATTGCGTAAGTAGACACTGAGCTTAAAACAATTTATAATAAACATGGCCGTGGTACTTAGCAAATTTGAAAAATAAATTAAATAAAACCAAACTTACAACATTGCTAAACTGTAGTTAAAAACACTAATATTTTTTTAGTATGGTGGAAAGATTTAAATAAATGTATGAAGACGTTGACACTTTTGGATTTTGTTTTATCATCAATTCAGTTGGCTATGATGTTCTATCAAATTTTGAATGTAAGAATAGTAATTTATGTAACAAGTGCATAAAGAAATACTTTTTTACGAACGGGAAGTTTGACAGCATGAGCCCTAAGGCCAGTAACCTGTGTTCCTGGTATCTTAAAGAAAGGCCACATAAAGTTCTTTAATAACTAAATATTAGTGTGTAAAAACACACAATTACAATGCTAATAATTTTTAAAAAAGAAAACAAAAACATATTTATGAGTTTTGATAAAATGGTATATTATCACTTATTTTATTAGATAAAGAGTTAAGATTTAATTTTAATTAAAGAACTATTATTATTTACTTTTGTTAAATAAACATTAGTTTTGCAGATAATAGAAAACGTATGTATCCTAAATTATAATTTTTTGCATGTTCACTCATATAAAAAAAAGAAAACATGCATGTCATATTTCTAAATGTTGGTATACAAAAAACAAAAATTAATTAATAAAAAGGTGAATTGTGATTTAACTACACGTGCAAAAAAAAAAAAAAATTTTTGGTTTAAAGGTTTTTCGTTTTTAAATTTTTTGCTAAATAAGAATGGTTGGCAATCGCTTAACCGCAAGTTAGCAAAAAAAAAAATTGATTTAATTAAATTTTACAATACTAGAGAATAAAAATATAGCAAAATATTGTTTTTAAAAGTAATCTAAATTTGGTTTACAAAATTTATTGGCTTAGGTTCTGTAAAAGCACAGAAATATCATTAGTTATTTTGTATGTGGTAAAAGTAAGTTCCAAATAATATACCATATTTAAGTAAAAAAATTAGATGTTTTTGTTATGATGCTACCACCCACCATGGTGTTCTCTGATAACTTTAATTTTCGCCAGCATTTTTACCTGTTCATGACAATACTAGAATTATAAACTTTTAATAGGAAATACAGGGCAAGCATTAGATTATAATCCTAAAAAAATGTGTAAAATTTGGAGGTAGGTAGGCTACATACGTGGTTTTATTATTATATTTAATTTTCAAAGGAATAGTTTATTATATAAGGTAATGACACTACCACGTGTGGATTAGTTTAATATCGATATGCTTTAGTATCTGAATGCCGGTGACGGAACTAAGAAAAATATCTATCGGTCACGGTACCCAGTACTTAGACTATACTTATGGTAAATCATTCGCGATAATCGGAGACAAAAGTAAAGCCTAATAGTAACTACAAAAAGTTGCAGATAGACTAAGTAGTAAAGGCGACAATGTATCACAAATTAGTCTCATAGATTTCTTTTTGCAGACTTACTTTTATTAAATATTTAGGATGTCAAGTAATTAAATTTGCACCAAATTCGCATGTAAATTTTTTATTAACTTAGGTTTTTACTTATTTATGTATTACCTTGAAAACGACATTAATAAAGGCATTTTTAAAAATTCTGGTATACCATATTTTTTTTAAATTTGGTGTTGATTAGTCTTTGCCTTGTAAATAACCTTTTAATGAAATACCTTTTAGGTATCTGGTTTGGAGAGAATTGTCGTATTTACATTGTTTTCAACATTAAACTATGAACTTTATTTTCTTTATTGGAATGGTAACGAGATATTTTTTCAGGTGCGTATAAAGTATTTAAGTATCCACTTTAAATATATTTCTAATAGTTAATGTATATTGGTATTTAATTTATATTATTTTAAAATAGAGGCAAATAATACCTAGTTTTCGACTATATTTTGGAACCATTATGTTGGTTTTTGCACAAACCCTTATATTTTTAAAGTTTTTATTATATTTTGACCATTTAATTGTGGCATTTAGCACACAAAAACAAAAAAGCCAACTTTCTATTCTAAATCACCATTTAAAAGATAATTTAAAGAGCGTTACAAAAATACCATATTAAATGGGTATATCTTTAATGGTTTTTGAAATATGGGCATTAATAAAATTATTGGGCAATTATTGCCAGAATACCTACCTACATATTTAAAATTTAAACTTATTCTTTAGATTTAGATAACCATATTTCCAAAACTAATAAAGATAGATATATTAAATGTGGTATTTTTTAAAGGTCTTTAAATGATCTTTTAATTAGTGATATATTATACAGGGTGTTCCATTAAAAAAATCATACTTTTTATTCTACTCTGTATATTTTAAGAGATATTATTATCTTATTACTAATTTGAAAACTATAGAATTAACCCAACAAACTGATATAATTATTTATTTTGTACGATAAAAAATAAAAATGTTAAGGGAGGTGTAAATTTAAAACTTGACATCCGGTCCACTAGCAGATTTTTTTGGCTGGCACTACAACCATTTGTGCTATTTAACCCTTAGGTAATAGTTGGCACGACATTGTAAAGGCGACTCTAAAAACCATAGAAATACCTTTTAAATAAATAAATAAAGTTTTACATGATTCCCTAATTTATTTAAAAAATAAAACTGTGACAACATATTCAACGTAAAAAATAAAATTAAATGGTAATGTATCAAACAGTTTCAAAGTTAGTATTGATTCTATTGCTAACTGTATGTGATTGTGATTTGTTTGTTAAAATTGTTTTTTTCTTATAAAATTAAAATAATTATTTTAAACAGAAAAATATGCATTTTAGAGTGAACAAGTTGCAATAAGTGTTTATAAAAGTGAATGGGATGATTATCCCAAAAGTACGGTAAAGATGATGCAACTAGTTATGCTACGAGCTCAAAAACCTGTGTATCTGCAAATTGGATTAATCGGAAATGTGCAATTAAGGGCTCTTTTTCAGGTAAAACAGATTTATTTTACTTAAAAAATCTTTTTATCTAGGTAAAGATGCAAAGGGGTTGAATTAGCAACATGGATAAAAAGTTATTATTTTAAGTCAATAGGTTGAGGTTAAAAAATCCTTGTTTAAAGTTTCTATCATCACAGGGTGTAAGTGTAGGTAATTTAAAATATTTTGTTTGATTAAAATTTTAAAAGTCTTACTTTCTATTACATTGTAAAATATTAAACTTGGGTTTTACATAAAGGTTTATTAATTATGTTCTAAAAACCTGATTTAATTAGAGCGTATTTTTAATTTTAAAAATTTATTATATCTTCCCAAAAATTTTGTACAAATTTGAGTTTTTTTACAATTTTTTAATATGTCAACGTAATTTTATTGCCTTGGAAAGAAAAGTATAACAAAAAAATTAGGGACTTTATTATTTTTTACAAATTTTATAATAATTTGACAAGTTTTAAAACTTCAAATAAGGTTCTATCCATAACTATTTGTCACAATTTAAAAAAAATGTGTATTTTATTATATTATAAAAAATAAACCATATATTTTAATTTTTTACGAGGAACTCCAAAATTTTAAATATTTTATAAAGATATTTAGAATAAAAGGTAAATAAACTTTAAATTGCTCGCTGATGAATTAAACAAATTTTAAAGAAATTCCTTAGCTGCATAAGCTATTTTTTTCTTGAAGGAAAAAGCGCATTATTTTAATATTTTACTTAATTATTTGTTTTAACAAGAGCAAAAGCGTAATAGTGTAGTAGCCTGTCTGAGTTGGGTCAAAAACTAAAAATCGGTACTTGAATACGAATACTGCCGTCCAATGGAAAAACACCGTATATGCATTTTTATAACTTTTAAGAAATTGGCGTTTAAAGATGACTTATAAAATTCCTTGCAATTTACATAAAACATGTAAATTTAAAAAATAGAGATGCAGGAAGTCGTTGAATCCCACCTAGTTAATTGAATTAATAAAAAGAGTTATTTTATTTACCAAAAAACCCTTATTTTAGACACATACGTTCCAATTTACTAAAAGATATACGTTTCGTAACTTATCATAATTGCAAGTACAACCTAAGGATGCTATCATAGGTAACGTATGTGATGCTTACTGTACTTTTGATTAGTGATACATATTTAGTTTAATTATCTTAAGCAATGTACATTCTTTTGTACTCCCATGTAAAATTACCTACATATACTTTTAAAAAACTCTTTATGATAGAGAGATAGATAAAGATAAAAAAAATATTATAAAATGTTTTAAATAAAAAGTAAAATTTTATTATTCATTTGAAAATTGGGTAAAGGATATTTAGGATACCAAAAAAAAAAAAATGTTAACACCCTATATCTTATGAACGAGCAATTTGCGGACCCATGTTTAAATAAGCTTTATTATATATTCTTAATAGTAAAATCTGCCACTAATTTGTTTTATTTGCTGTAATCCTTTTATGCTCCAGAACCGCCCAGAAGGACACCGTAAGTGTTCTTTTACAATTTTTAACATTTTTCTGTTGTAGAACCGTTCTTGACACTATTGACGGTTAAGAACCTCCTTGATTTTAAAGTCGGGTAAAAATTGCGGGCGTCGCTTTCGCTCAGTTACTAGGAAAAACCACCCTATTTGAACACATACGTTGCCAAATTTGGCGGGATATCATCATTAGGGCAAATTTCTAATATTTTTAAACCTATGTGAAAACTATCGCTACACATGCGGTTGTAATACTTTGTAACTTTTAAATATGGTTGTTAGATAGGATATCTATTAAAACTTACGGTCTTTATTATTTGTAGGAACCTTGTTTTCTAACCATACGTACAAAATGAAAAGAATTAAATAATTAAAACTTAGTTTTGAAAAAAATGTCACATACGGTGTTTTCCGTTGGAGGGCAACATACTAAATATGTTTTATTATCAAGAAAAAAGCTGTGGCGGCCTGTTAGAGGAGGCAAGAAAGGCTTAGCCTCCCCATGAATTTAACCATTAATGGGGCAATACACAATTTTTGATTATATTTATGCAAATATTACGTACTTTGATTTAAATGGGTGCGGTACCTCAAAAAATTACCGGCCCTTTCTGTGTGTATATAGTCTTTATGACTTTAGCCTTCCCTGTTCTCTAGTGCACGAGCCGCCATTGAAAAAGAGTAATGCCTAGTATTCATGAATACCGAAGAGCAGAAAAAAACAAATGTAATTAAATACTACGTTAAGGCGCGCTTGTGGCGGCTTCGGTTGTATCGGCAAGCGTCGATCTCCGGAGTTAAGCAGTGAAATGCGCGCCCATAATTTGGATGGATGACCGGCACCAGCAGTGTTTTGGGCAACGGCACACGGTGTTCTGCTCGGGGATGCGGACCGAGCAACAACCATCCAAGTTATGGAATGAATGGTGTGTGAATGGGAAGGAGTAGGGGTCAAGGTACAATAAGCCTTCAGGCTGCAGTGCACCACCTAGGGGGCGGTCGTCGGACCTGGGTGGGATGACCCCGAAAGGGTGAAAAAAAATACTACGCTAATTATACCATCACACCAACTCTGGTAGTAGCAATGTATTAGTTTTTGTTGGTATTATTTTAATAGTTAAAAATGTGTCTTGTATTTATTGAATGTAAAATAAAATAATGAGACATATATTTTTTCTAGATCTATAAAGCAATTTATTCATACCTATGCGTATTTTTAAGTTTGGGCTAGTAAATATAATAAAATGATGACAAATACGTGCTGAAAATTGCTACAATTCATTATGAAGCCACTCTAGACCCAAATAATTTACACAGATATATGTATATATTAACACGTTAAACCTTTTGTAGATTTTTGCATTTTTTGACACTTAACGATATACAACTTTTATGTAGTATTGGGACACCCTGTATATTATTGCATTTTTGAATGTCACAAAAATAATTCAAAAACCGAGTTGTCAAGTGAATTATCAAGTTTTTTTTGTTATTTAGATTACACAACTTTTAATAAGAGAAAATATCGATGTTACTTATTGTTTTTGAAGGGGACACCTTGTACATTATATCATCATTAAGGAGGTCTTGTAAAAATATTTACAAAAATGCTACATTTAAAATATAAATTTGTAATAGCTTTCTAAATATGATCATTTAAATCTAAAAAATTATAATTATAATTTTCAATATATCTACCGGGTGTCTCTCACAAGTGGTTCCCCCTTTTTTTAACCTTTTTTGATAGAAATATGAAGTTTAGTTTATAGGTATTTTACCTATTTGCAATTTATCAATGGGTTAAACCCATCCGTTTTAATCAAAAACGACTGCAACTTTTAAATTTTAAAAGGCACATCTGGTATATTTTATTTTAATTTGATAAAACATGGTATTCTAAATACAATGATATCACGTTATGTTATTTTACCTCCTCTCTTTTTTAATTAAACGAGGGTGGCTCATAAGCATATCTTAAAAGAACATTTTATTCCGAAAAATTGGGTACCACATAGGCGGTATTTGGAGTAAAACTTTCTACAGAAAACATAATAAAAACCTGATGTCATAAATCGATATTTATTATTTAGTATAATGATTGGTTTAAAATCATTTTATTACATGCTTTTTGAATAAAAACATTTTCCGAAATTCCGCTTATGTGGTACCAAATTATTCGAAATAAAGGCTCTTTTAGGATATGCTAACGAGCCACTCTCGTTGCATCTGAAAAAAACCGGAGTTATGATCAGAAATAGGATTTTGAAAACTGACTCCGCACTTAAAACCCGTTAATAATAAAAGACGATTAGTTTGATTTTGCTACTTGACTTAAAATAAACCGTTTCAACCTTATCACGCTACTCTAGGAAATTTAAAAATAAATTTGTGACAGCAAAAGTGTCATAAAATGACAAGTAAATTGTCATTGTATTCAGACTGTCATATTCTATCAAAATAAAATAAAATACCCCAGTGATACCATTTAAAAATTAGAAGTAGCAGTTTTCGGTCAAACCGAAAGTAATAAAAATAGTTTTAAATGGTTATATTTACAAAACCCTTAGAGATGGATAAATTAAATGTTGTATTTTTGTAAATCTCTTTAAAATACTTTTTAATTGGTGGTAAAATATACAGGGTGTCACATTAAGAAAAAGTTATGTCCATATTTTCTTTTATTAAAATACTTTTGTGTTATCTAAGTAACAGAAAAAAATCTCTAATTTACTTCCATTCGGTTTTTGAATTATTTTCTTAAGTTAAAAAAGAAACCAAGTTAAATTCATTTTAAATGTAAACAAGTTTGATTGGCCGCACTGAACGTCATGTTAGTTATTAAATCTGGTCATTAAAAAATAATAATTCGCCAAGCTTCACTAAAAAAATATTTTATTATGTCTACAAAAATACTCAGAACACTTAAAATAATTAATTTTTGACGATTTAATATTACACCTTCCTTATGGTGTCCTCACAATACAAGACAGATTAACGTTATTTACGTATAAGGTATACCAGGTACTATTTTTTTAAAATTAAAGACTATTTTTATTTTTGAAACCACCATAAAACATATTTAGAATTAACTCAAAAACCAAAAATGCAATAAACAGGGTATCACACCAAAAAATAAAATAGGCAAAAATTAATTTTAGGTCTGATGAAATGCTTTTTTAAAATATATTGTTTTATTTTAAATAAACTTGTGCAAGACTTTATAGATGCACTAAAAATAAAAAATACGAAATCTGTAGAAATATGTATCACGTGTATACAAAAAAATAAATAAATTTGCAAATATTACTATACACTATAGTCGTTATTTTTAAAAAATATGGTTACAACTAGGGTTCCTTTAGATACAGGGTTTTATAGAATGTTGTAAACAAGACTTAATAGTCAATGATTTGGCTGCTAAAATCTGCGGGTATCTGTTTTTCTTTTTAATAAAAACCCATTTTTGTAAATAATACATGGTAGTGAAATAGATTACACCATGGCTGCCTGAAAAAATTTGGCTAAATTTGCCTTTAATTAAATTTAAGGTAGTAGGTTTTTGTAAATAAATCGCATGTACATGTTTTTTTAGGTAAACCAAACCTCAATTAAAAGAAAATGAAGTAAGGAATATAAAAAAAATGGTTGCCAGCTCCCAGTCAGCCGCAAGTAGGGATTGCCTCTATTCAAATTAAGTTTTTCTACTACTCTTAGGCTGGTAATATTAAGAATGTTATTAAGAAAACTTATGGGCAGATACTTCTTTAGAAAATATATAGAAAAGTTTATATATACATGGGTCTGGAAATGCAATAATATCCAGATACAGGGTGTTAAAATTTTCTTAAAAAATTTTTTGTTTGTTAATATTTTAAATATAACTTAATAAATTTAAATAAAATTTGCAAATGGTATTTTTAGCCGAAAGGAACCAATAAATATTTAAGTTAATAAAATTTACTTAGTCCAGTGGCTTCTTAAGCGGTACAGTACGATTATTTCCGACAAAAGATGTACGCCACTGACTTTTGTGCAAATTTTACCTTTTTCTATTATCAGACAAGTAAAAATACAGCTTTTTAACTTTAAAAGTTTTTTTCCTGTTTTGTTAAGTTTTTATGATAAAAAAAAAACTCACATTATTGCATACCCCTGACCTACAGATAAAACATAGAGAACAGCTAATATTTGAATGGTGGTAACCCCTGTTTGCGGCTGACTGGGAGCTGGCAACCATTTTTTATATATATTCCCAATTTCATTTTGTTTCAAATGATGTTCGGTTCACTTAAAAACATGTATATGCAATTTTTCTGGAAAACTTATTACCCTTAATTTAATTTGAGGTAAATACGGCCAAATTTTTTCAAACAACCATGGGGCAATCTATTCTATACAATGTACCATTGTTAAAAAACAATTTTTAATAAAAAAGAACAAAGACCTGCAGATTTTAGCAACCGGATCTCGTACCATAAGGGCCAATTTACGTCAGGTAATATAATGGTAGGGGGCCCAAGAAGGGCATTTCGGGATTTACTACAGCGCGTACAGTACCTTTACCAAATATAAGCCCCGTATACAGCGCCGATCATAAAAACAAAAATCAAAGTAAGATAGGGTAAGTTCGGGGTAAGTTAGTTACATGCCAAATAGTGTATATTCCACTTATCTGACAATTTGATAGTGACGTAAAGAAAACAGAGGGCTACAAAAAAATCGCCAGTTTAACATTTTTGAGCGTGGCTATTTTTTTATTTTGAAGAAAATAATTTAGGGATAGCAAAAATCCGATACGACCGAAACGATTTTCTCAAGCCGAAATAATAACAGTATTATTTTGACATGTTTAAAAGTCTATGGCCTCTCCCCTTACCGATAAAAAGGTATACATTAGGGTAAGGTTGCTTTAAGGTTTTTTTCGTGTTAATACGTTTCAAACCATTTTAATAACCTTTCAATACAAATCGCTATCTAACTCTAACATTTATATTGTCATTTAAAATGCGGTTAAAACCACTCAGAAAAACACGGTTAACACGAAAAAGTGACTTTAGTTGTACTAGCGCTTAAGTCGTACCCCTTGTTATATTTTCTTTATTTTTTTTTATAACCAGTCAATTCTTGTATAATAATTTGAAAAAATATGTCGTACAAGTAAACAAACAAAAGGGGCTGGCCGACCGATGTTCTTAACGAAAAATATTTAAAAGATAAGTATTTATTGCCGTTTCTATACAGAATCAGCTAAATAACATAACACATAGGCCACGTAAAGAAAAGAGACAAT
Organism: Listronotus bonariensis; assembly: GCA_014170235.1. NCBI lineage: Eukaryota > Metazoa > Arthropoda > Insecta > Coleoptera > Curculionidae > Listronotus > Listronotus bonariensis. The sequence continues at coordinate 28,642 of JACEGR010003385.1, forward strand.
CTAACGTTAATACCTGCATGTAAACACACCTGATTGGATTAGTCACATATAGTCTTGCCAAATTCAATTGGAGAAGCAAAAATGTTTATTAACCATGTAACATAGGCGTACGTAAATAGTTTGGTATAAGTTTTTATAAATTAATTTAAATTTGGTAATTTATTTATACTTCGTCGTTAATTTTACAAACTGTCGTTTGTCATTTTTAAATATTATTTAGAAATTACTTTTTAAGATACGTCACTTTGTGAAATTAACAAGGACAACTGATCCCGTTTACAGATAAAACGTACAAATGCCCTACGCCTGTTGCATTGAAAGTTATGTAACGCGTAGGGCTAAGGAGTTTAGAGCGAGTATCGCGTCTTTCAGCCTGCCATACATACATTACGTACTTTTTTATTTTCTCAAATAGAGCTTCTTTTGTAAAAACCACTTTTGGAATTTACATTTTTTTAATGTTAAAATACCTTTCCCTTTTTTCCTGATATTAAGTATTTTTTACAGTCGTCCATAATGTGGTGCATTATGCATGTAATTGACAAGGTTAGGAGCAGATACCCTTATATATTTTATATTTTAATAATAAAACTGTTTTTAAATATTTATATTTGTAATCGCAATAATCTCGTAATTTCTTATTTTTTTTTATCTTTGGACAAACCACGAAGGCTTAAAGCCTAAATACTAACGTACCGTGGGTGTCTTAAGCGAGGTAAGAGGGAGTTTGTTCACACGGGACTTAAATACTTGAAGATTGGGGGGAGGAAAGACCTCCGCGGGCAGCAGGTTCCACAATCTAGAAACTCTAGGAATAAAAGAACGAACAAAGTGAGAAGTTCGGGGCCTGTCCAGTTGGACCGTATAGGAATGCATACGCGCGGAACCACGAGTTTCTATGTTGGGAACCGTGAGTGGAGGAACTATACTGGACAATTCTTTAGAGCAGAAGCCATGGAAGTACCTATAAAAAGCGATAAATCCTTCACAGCCCGACGATGGGCAAGAGAGGGAAGCCTTTCTGTAAGTGAAGGATCATTAATGAGACGAATAGCTCTTCTTTGAATAGAATCAAGAATGCTTAGGGTTGTGGGGGACGCCATGCCTCAGATATGGAAACAATATTTCAAGGGAGGTCGGATTTGGGGCACATATAAAGTTGTATAAATTAGAAGCGGAAAAATACTTTTGGCTCGAAAGAGGAATCCAAGCTTTGTTGAAGCTGCCGTGGCTATGGATACAATGTGTTTATGCCAGTTAAGGTTACTTTCAAATGTGACGCCCACAAGATTAAAGGTGTCTTTGTGTCTGTAAAACTTGGCCGCTTATAAGTAGAGGATGAGTATTTGATGACTCTTTTCGCGACAAGGAACATGATTGTGTTTTTGGATGCATTAAAATGGACGAGATTTTTGGCGCCCCAATCCAATATTAAATTAAGATCCTGCGAAAGAGATATCTGAATCGCTCTGCTTTTGTATTCCAAGTCAGGTTTAGTGATGGGTTTAGGAACCTGAAAACTGGAGTGAAGGGTACTATCGTCGGCGAAACTACGAATGGAATTAGTTGTGGACGAGAGAAGGTCGTTGATGTGAAGAAGAAACAATGTTGGTGCCAGAACTGAGCCCTGAGGGACTCCAGCATTTACTTGGTGAAAGCTTGAAAAATGGCCGTCCACAATAACTAATATACGTCGATGAGATAGATAACTAGAGAGCCAAGTACAGAGTTTAGTTGAAAGATCATAAAAGGGAAGTTTATTAAGAAGTGCGGCATGCAAGACCTGGTCAAAAGCTTTGGATATATCAAGAGCAACGATCTGAGACTCACCTAGAAACTCAAGAGACTTTTTCCAACAGTGTGATACGAAGGAAAGAAGATCTGCTGTAGATCTTTTGTGGAGAAATCCATACTGCCTGTCATGCAAAATTTTATGTTTTTCTAGTACTTAAGAATTTGTGAATTAATTAATTTTCCCATTATAATTATAATGTTAGTAAACCATAAAGAGCTCATTGGATTACATCATTTGGATGCTTCGTCCACGTTTCTGGGTTTTTAATTTATTATTTTAAACAATTAATTAAATGACAATAACAAACTATAAAAAACTCGCTTTAAAAATAACATAAACTCCATGTCACTACAGCACTGTTGATATGCTATGTCGAGCTACCTGCCTTGATTCTTTTTATCTATTTAGGAAAAAACTGTGTAGTCCAAGGCATTTTGTATTTTATAGTGTTTATGGGTAAAAATTTTAAAGTTTTTAAGCTATCTTTTTAGGAAATAAATCACTGTTATTATTATTTTATTATATCGTAACTTAGTTTCTGACCAAAAGTTTAAACTAAATATAAAAATAAATTTTTAATAAACAAATAATAAGGTAAATTTAGCGCCTAAAAAAATGTGGTTATTTTAAAGTATGCCCTCGGACTAAATATTAAATGTATCACAGGCTTTCGGCATTTTTTGTAATATTTTTGCTAAACCAATTTACTTTAGAAAGGCTATACATCCTTTTTTGTTGCTTTATTCGACGATATCCCAATACCTACCTGCTTAACCAGTATAACATTTTTGGTTTAAAAGTAAGGTATTTTTAGGAAAAGTATGATGTAAATATAATTTTTTATATTTGTGTTTACTTTTGTGGTATTCTAGCATTTATTTATGCATCACCAAATGGTAGGAATTATTTTGGATATGTGCATGAGTAATTTTAATTTAGAATTTTGAAAGTCCTATTGCCTAAGTCGTACCTGTAAACAATGGTACCAGTAATTACCGGTAATAATTTTTTCATAAGTATAAAAATACTAAATAAATACAAATTTACTACTGACCAAATATACCTACAACGTAGATAAAAGTGCTTTATCCACAGTTTTAAAGTTATTGCTCAAAAAGGCAGAATATCAAGTTAGAACTATTACAAGTGTAGAAAGGGGTCTAACTACAATTTTCCTATGTGTCATAAATGTAGCAGGTAAACTTATACCACCTATGTTGATAATTAAGAGCTAATGTGGTCATGGCATCAATAATATGGTATAAATTATAATGCCATGACTGACATCCTATTTTAGGTACGACTTAAGATATAGGAGGTACGAGTTAAAGGACCAGGTGCCCTAGTCGTACTAAAGGTACTATATAAATATGTTATAGGGTACAAATTATTTTATTTTGTAAAAGTTGTTTTAAAGTTGAATATATGAACTTTTCGAACACCCAAAAAAAAAGTGTTTAATTTCACATAAGCCCAAAGTTATTGCAATTCTTTCTTGCGGGGTACGACTTGCGCAACCTTACCCTATATAACATTTTTTTCTTTTCATTTAGGCTTTTCAAACCAATAGGTCTCTATGACGCTTGAGTAAATCCCCATTTAGCATACTGGGCTCCCCTTCTATGAAAAAAGGTTCATATAAACATGGGTCGGTTAAATACGTATTTTTGCTATTATTTCTGCAATCCTTGTTAAATGGTCTAAAAATAGGTAGTTCAGTGTTTCTTTTCCTACACTAAACAAGATATGAAAAAAAGTTAAGAGACGTAGAACCTGTGTTTTTATTTTCTAACACTAAAGAAAGTATAAAAATTTTACACGCATTTACACAGTCAGACGACACTGGACTTACAAAATGTAATTAAGTTAGTGGTTTATTACCCCTTAATGCCATAAGTACCATTGCTAATTTAAAACAAAATTGGGCAAAGGATATTTAGCATAAAACAAAACATTTTTCTTTTACAAGTTTAACATTCTGTATCTATCTATAACAAGGGATTTGCTAACCCATGTTTATATAAGCTTTTATTTATATTTTTAATAGTAGAATCTGCCCTTAAATTTTCTTAACACTCTGTGTACTGGAAAGGGTGACATAACTCCGACTTTAGATGCTTCAAGATGGAGGTCGCAAGGAAGGGCAAATAACGGGGGGGAATCATTGGCAAGACTAGGTAAAGTCATATTTATTCAGCTGATGATCAATACAGTGGCATCTTAAATTTTCGATTTTGTTTTGACTTCTTTTGAAAGTGATATTTGTTGAAGGAGCGATACCAAATGTTTGTTTTTGCAAAGTTGATTAGGTGAAACTTAATAATAATAAAAAAGTGTTGTGTAAACGGTTGTTCTAATAATAATAAAAATGGCATATCTTTAAAACTGGTGTTGACACTTCTCTAAATACCAAAAAAAAAAAAAAAAAATTAAAAAATTAAATGACGTATCCCATGTATAAGAAGACATTTTTTTGACATACCAGAATAAAAAATTTACCAGTGTTGTCCATAAGGGTTTGGGGTATATATTTTTAAGAAAAAAGTAGTACGCCACTCCATTTTTTCAAAAATAAAAATCTCTTTTTGAATTTCCGTTTGGTTTTGAACAAATTTGATCTTTTGTTTAATAAACGGTTTTGCATAAAAAAACATTTTTGGCATGGCCATTTTGTATTGCTAATATCATATTCTACAGTTAAAAATAATCTTTGATATATATTCTTTAATTAAATAGGGATTTGACTATGCCAAGGAATGGTTTTCATTTATTTACGCGAAAACCGTACATCGAAATCTAATTTATTCCAAAACAAAATATAAAAGTTATAATAAAAAATCGATAATTTTTTTAAAATTTAAGACCTCGTAGTTTAAAAACTAAGGCGTTTAGGAGATATGTTCATATGAAGTTTTTTCTTATTTTTCATTGTACAACCATCACTTAAAGTTTGTCGGTTAAGTTACTGGACTTCCTGTATTTTCTGGTTATTGACCCTGTGTTACAACAGCGAGCGCAGTCCTGGTAAAAGTCGAATGAAAGGTAGTATTACCATTGTATGAAAATCATACAACGGTATTACTGTGCTATTATTAGACCACTGACATATTATGGTTTTTATTATTATGTTTAAGTATTTTATTTGGTAAAACCATAAAATATCTCTTTAAAAATACTTACGATTACCCACGCATCTGATGATTTTTTGACATTAGGGCAGGCCGCACACATTCTGCTTTTTAATACTATTATCTTAAAGAAGCAAAAATATCCCTGTATCTGTATACACAGAAAGATAAAAGGTTTAAAGGTGCTAAAACTGTGCGAGATTTGAAAAGAAAAAATTTTTAATCTACCCAATTTCCGTTAAAAAAATTATGTTATATAAAAAGGTAATAATAAATAAACAAATGAATAAATAAAAAAATAAATGCATAAAAACATAACTAAAAGCCTTGATTCTAACGTACCGTGGGTGTCTTGAGCGAGGTTAGAGGGAGTCTGTTGACACGGGACTTAAATACTTGAAGATTTGGGGGGGAAGGAAAGACCTCCGCGGGCAGCAGGTTCCACAGTCTAGAAACTCTAGGGATAAAAAGAACGAACAAAGTGAGAAGTTTGGGGCCTGTCCAGATGGACCGTATAGGGATCATACGCGCGGAACCACGAGTTTCTCTGTTGGGAACCGTGAGTGGAGGAACTATACTGGACAATTCTTCAGAGCAGAAGCCATGGAAGTACCTATAAAAAAGCGATAAATCCCCCAAAAGCCCAACGATGGGCAAGAGAGGGAAGCCTTTCTGTAAGTGAAGGATCATTAATGAGACCAATAGCTCTTCTTTGAATAGAATCAAGAATGCTTAGGGTTGTGGGAGACGCCATGCCTCAGATATGGGAACAATATTCCAAGGGAGGTCGGATTTGGGGCACATATAAAGTGTATAAATTAGAAGCGGAAAAATACTTTTGGCTCGAAAGAGGAATCCAAGCTTTGTTGAAGCTGCCGTGGCTATGGATACAATGTGTTTATGCCAGTTAAGGTTACTTTCAAATGTGACGCCCACAAGATTAAAGGTGTCTTTGGTCTGTAAAACTTGGCCGCTCATAAGTAGAGGATGAGTATTTGATGACTCTTTTCGCGACAAGGAACATGATTGTGTTTTTGGATGCATTAAAATGGACGAAATTTTGGCGCCCCAATCCAATATTAAATTAAGATCCTGCGAAAGAGATATCTGTATCGCTCTGCGTTTGTTTTTCAAGTGAGGTTTAGTGATGGGTTTAGGAACCTGAAAACTGGAGTGAAGGGTACTATCGTCGGCGAAACTATGAATGGAATTAGTTGTGGACGAGAGAAGGTCGTTGATGTAAAAAGAAACAGCGTTGGTGCCAAAACTGAGCCCTGAGGGACTCCAGCATTTACTTGGTGAAAGCTGGAAGAATGGCCATCCACAATAACTGATATACGTCGATCAGATAGATAACTAGAGAGTTTAGTTGAAAGACCATAGGAGGGAAGTTTATTAAGAAGTGCGGCATGCCAGACCTGGTCAAAAGCGTTGGATATGTCAAGAGCAACGATCTGGGACTCACCTAGAAACTGAAGAGACTTATTCCAACAGTGTAATACGAAGGAAAGAAGATCTGCTGTAGATCTTTTGTTGCGAAATCCATACTGCTTGTCATGCAAAAGTTTGTGTTTTTCTAAGTACTTAAGAATTTGTGAATTAATTAATTTTGCCATTACTTTACAAAAAACCGAGAGAATTGAAATTGGTCTATAGTTAGATAGAAGAGATTTAGATCCTTTCTTGAGAATAGGTTGAACACGTGCAGCTTTCCAGCTCTCCGGAAAGATACCTGTGTCGTAAGAAATTCGAAAGAGCCGAGGTTAAGTTATAAAGTTATAAAGTATAACTTTTTTTTGTAAATTAGTATTAAAAAGTTTTCCATTCAAGTGGGAACTTAAATAGGCACGCTGTATACCGGGCAAAACAGACTGTTGTTACCCATTCCCCAATTTTTATTAAGTTTTTGAGAAACACTAATAAAAAATGTACAGTAATATAACAGCATAAATTAACATTTTTGAACATTATTACAACCTCAAAATATCTAACGGTTTAGCCGGAAGTACCATAAACCTTAAATGAAAGTACCTAATTTTTTATATTTTTATTCTCCATATATTTTTTTAATAATATATCATACAGGGTGTTTCTTTTTCAAATGACTCCTAGAGAATACTTAAAAAAAATCAAGTATCGCCATTTTTTCTGCATTACATTTTCTTTTTGCCAAGTAGGCTGTGGAAATAAAATATTTATCTATTTTATTTTTACTCTTAGTAATATGTTTGCATTTTGCATATGCATTTTCTTTACTAATTTACTTACATGTCGTAATTTTAGTTTTTATTGTAGTTGATAACAGACAATTCAAAAATTTTTAAACATTTTAAAAGGAAATATTTTAATTTATTTTTAAATGTTGCACTGAAATCTTTTTTAATGACACATCACAACATATTGTTTATTTCCAAGATGGCGGCCATAGATCATTTATTTATGAAATCAGTTATTCAAATTAATAAAAAAATTAGAGGTCATTCTTTTATTTCCACAGCCTACTTAGCAAAAAAATATATATTTAAAGCTGAAATAATGCAGGTAGTTGATTTTCTTTAATGAATTTTCTGGACGCCATTTTTAAAACAAACACCCTGTATAATATATCACTAAAAAAATATTATACAGAATACCAATACAGGAAAAAAATAGTTACTTGCATTTAAAATAAGAAAGTTTACAGTACTTTCGGTTAAACCGGAAGTGACTTTAAGGGATAAATGTCAATTTATGCTGTAATAAAACTGTAAATTTTCTATTAGTCTTTCTTAAAAACTAAAAAAAAAATAGGGCTTACAACATCTTGTGTTACCCGGTATATTAAAATTAAAATTATGCAGGACAAATTTTTTTTAATTAATTATGATCATAATTTTTAGACAAACCGATCTTAAAACACTTATTTTTTATACAGTTTTAATCCGGTATACAGTTGAGTAAAGGTCGCTTTTTTTGGATATTAGACGGTAAAAAAATATTTTATATTTTAAGTATTAATAATATTACTTTTGTTTATTTCAACGTGTAATTATTTCTTTTCAGTATTTATTTATGAAATAAATACCGTACCAGCTACTGCGACACGAAACGGTAAATTACAAAAAGCATAAAACCCTAAAATTAAAATTAACTTATCTTATTTATCCCTGCTAAAAAATTTAAAAAACAAATTAAAATTTAATTTTACTAAAAAACTTTTGTAAAAACAGAGTTGGCTTAATCCAATTACCTTTATTTATTGGAGAACGAAAATTTTTATGACAATAGTCGTATTTCTTTGTTAGGTTAAACGGTTTTATGAATAATTTTTTATACGCAGAATTTTTATTTTATGTTTTTTTAATCAACTTCCTTATACAGAGTTATTTTTAGGTTGGTACTTTTCTTCGTGTATAGAATGCAAATAAAATTATATCCGACAATTATGTGTTTCTAAGATACAGATACAAATTTATTTTTATCATAACTTTCCTACTACTCCAGATATTTCCATAAAATAAAGTACACTTTTTTGCCATTACATTACATTTTTTTCTGAAAAGTAAAAAAAAATCTACCAGTGGTGGTCGAACAAGATTTGTATTTAATTTTTTTTTTAAGAAAAATAGTACGTCAGTGCTTTTTCTCGAATCAATATTATTTTTTAAATACTTATTTACTTTGGAGTTATTCTGGTGTGTTTATAATTTTTTGTATTGCAATTCAGTTTTTGTTAAAAAAAGAAAGGTTTTTTGATGCATGGCAAAATCGCTAAAATTTGATATTGTGTGTAAAATTATTTTTGTCTAATTTGAATTATATTTTTGTCAAATACTTATATTTCTACAATTTATATTTATCAAAAAAAAAAAAATGTTTTAGTAGTACTTTAATAAAAATTACGTAACAGGTTTTAGCGATTTTGCCATGCTTCAACATTACTTTTATTTTCTTAAACGAAAACCGTTTATTTAACAAAAAATAAATAAATAAATAAATAAAAGATCAGATAATCTCCAATGTATATGAGTATTTAAAAAATAATTTTAATTTGAAGAAAAATCAGTGACGCACTATCTTTTGCTTATAAAAATGTAATACAAATCTGCCAGGTGATGATTTTTGTACTTAGCATGCTAACTTTATTTAAAGGGTTCACTAGCTCTGGGACTAATATGTCCTAAACCTCTTAATATTTAAGCGATAGGGTGATAAAATTTATTATGATTAAAGACAAAAATGGTTTTTAATTATAACTTCAAAACTGTTTGAAATATTTTTACGAAATTTTGACATGCATCTACAAAGCACCAATAGGCATTTTTTAATTTAAATGATTTTTATTATTTTTACCAGTGGCGTCCGAGCGGGATATATACTGGAGAATTTAAAATATATATATACCGGCACTGGGTTTTTCAAAAATAAAAATCATTTTTAAAATCTTCATTTATTTTTTTAAAAATTGTCCTTTTATTCTCTTTTCTCTAATGCACCATATTTGCACAAAAAAATAATAAAAATAGTTTTCATGCCATTGTGGTATAACGAAATTATTATACCTCGGAGTAAGGAAAATCAAGCAGTCAAATTTGTTGCCAAATAAATGATGAATTAAAAAATGATTTTAATTTTTGGAAAAAGCAATGGTGTACCATATATTTCGTTGCAATTGCAGGGTGTCTCGGTTATTACAATTTATATATATATATATATATATATATATATATATATATATATATATATATATATATATATATATATTTGTAGTTTTTTAACTGATATTTTCATTAATATAAAGTGCTTTAAAAAAGTGTTATGGTAAGCTGCACTAAATATTTCTTACAAAGGATAAAAAATATATATTTGGTGTAGTAGGGTGTTTAGGATACATTTTTATAATACAATTAATTAAGCCTTAAAAACATATAAAAGGACTAACACAAGACTTAAATCATACAAAATGTTAAATCTTAAACCTTTAATCAAAACTTGGCACCAAACAGATTAATTACCATTTCCCAAGTAAGTGCTACGAGGGTATTTTCCATACGCCGGCATGAATATTCTATTGACCAGATACAGAGTTACTAAATCAAGAAAGTTTCTAGCACTACTCCTAAATCAAGCAGGCTTTTAGGGCAATAATTTTACGTGCTGCAGATATCGAACATATCCGAGATGGAATAATAAAGTGCTGGATTTATTATTATTTCTTATTTGGTTCTTGTTTCCGTTTTTGAATTATTTCATAAAAATTAAATGCAAGCAAAAGATTTGGCATTGGTAAATAATATTTACGATTGTTTTTTAAAATAAATAAACTAATATACATAGTAGAAAAACAATAAGAATACATGTATTTTTAAACTGGTCTGATAAAACCGGGTCCTTGTTAATTACGTAAAATTTGGTAATCATGTAACAGCCTTTTTTAGCTTTTTACCCACTTATTTTACAGGGTTTTCAATAATATGTGGGCAATCTTGCCCATTTATATGGAACACAAAAGAAATGTGACAAGCTTCTGTAGTTTTCTTTTCTAAAGGCCCTCTTTACAGAGATATGTGCCCTTAAAGGACGCCTCTGGAAATCGTGTTGTTGAATAACTTATAGTACCTGGTATAAAAAAATAATTTTTAATAGATAAATACAAGTAAGGACTTTTAAAATGGTATTCTTGCAAAACATTTTGCTTTTAGTAGTTTGCCAGGGGCAGACTAACCCTTACACAATAGTGTTGATTATGTTTACACCCTATATAATAAAGTTAATAAATAAGTATTCTTTGGTAGCTATCCAACTTAAGCTAACCCTACTTAAGCCTAAATCCTTAGCCAACACAAAGGTACTTCTGTATGATGTCGATAAATTAAAGTGTTTTCGACAAAAACAAGATTTTGTTTAGTAGGGACATTTAAAAACACTAGATAATCCTGTTGCAAATGGTACTAAAAAACCTATAACAAAGAGTATTTTGGTAAAATTTGTTAAAGTAGATATAAACAATATTAATTGATTATTGTTGTTATTAATTAGGTAAGGGCTCAATAAGTCCCTTACTGTTGTAAATAACACTTAAATTATTTAGGATTTTATTAAAATTTTTATTATTTTTATAAAGTTAATTACTTTGTATTCTAAAAGAAAAATTTCCCTTCTATGGTTATATAAACGTTTGTTTTATTCTATTTATTTAGTTTAGAAAACAAACCTTTAAATTCTTTTACGGCAATAAGAAAACTCTTGAGGTTGCTTTTTCTTAGAATTATTTTTTTTAACCCTTATTTGCTATATTTGTCGCATTTGTTATTTCTTTTTAACCGTTGCTTTAATGTGGTTAGTGTAGAAATTATACAGTGTCTGGCTTTTATTGCGTTTCTTCTAATTACGCTGTGTAGTACACTGTTAAATTTTTATTGGTCCCTCTTTGAGTACAAAATATGTAGGTAACAACATCCTGTTTTCCTCACCTGTGGCATTTATTTACTAATAAGATATTATATTTTCTTTTATTTTTATTGCAAAGAAAGTTTCTTTTATTAAGCATTGTTAAAGACATAATAGCAACCTACTAAAAGAAGTTATTAGACACAAAGATGAACATTTTCACCCTGTCGCCGCAAGTGCATTGCTCTCCTGTTAAAATGTTTTCTCTGATAAGATAAAAGTTATGATATCGAGGTAAAAAGTAGACATCGAAAATCAGAAAGTGGAAGAAACGAGTCAATTTTCCACAAAGCGTTTAGGATAAAGTGTTTTGTATCGTTAGTAGAAAATATTGTTAAAAACGTAAAGTTCTGCTACATTTATTAAAAACAGAATATAGCTTTGATATGTGTTAAGTATGGTAAGTTGGCATTATAGATGTCCAGCCTAAGCGATTTTTATTTTTAAACAACCTAATGCTAAATAATTTGACCTCGCAATAATTATATGTTCGGAAGTACCAAATGGAAAACCTCTTTATATATTACTTACGAAAGAAAGTGTCTCTTTAAGAGAGTCCCTCGCTTTTAATACGTAAATACATTTTCACAAAAATATTTTGAAGGTTGAATGAAATTTCTAGGAAAATTAGTGTAAAAATAACCCTTGTATATTTGGAAGAAACTCATCTTAATTCTATCTTTATCGGTTGACCTTCTTATTAAAAACTTAGCAATATTGTCACATATTTATAGCACTGGTTTTAACTTATGGGGGCCAACACAACATTAAAATTAAAAACAGGTTGTGGGTGTCCGGGTCAAGGTATCCAAGATACTGATATTAATTTTATGACTAATTTTGGCAAAATAATAATATGCACTTTTTTAATTTCTTAAAAGTTTTACAAAATCCTAGTAGGTGTCAAACGTAGCCAGTATTATTTTTGTTTGTTGATTAATAATAAAAAATTATATTAGTTAGTCAAACAAATAACAGCTAAAAAGGTTACCTTTAACTAATTATTCGGCGGTTTTCAATACTACATCTTCCGAGAAAATAAGTAAAACCACCGAAAAAGTATTTAACATTTAATAAATATAAGGATAAAACCGGTGGTCGTTTAGCTAGTGCCTCTGGAAAATATCTAGCTCGCCATCTTGAGTCGCCTCACCATGTTGGATCGGGAATTTTAATTTTTTTCCGCACAGCTCAATACCCAAATATATTAAGCCCTAAATTCCTTTTGTAAAAATAAATAAAAAAAGAAGTAAAAGGACCACTATTAATTGCTGAGATAATGAACCCCAAAATTTATTGGTCAATATGCAAACTTGCCACTGATCTTTTGTGTCATCCTTTTAAAAACAGCTGTAAGCGTCTTTGACATGTGATGAGGACAACGAACTGGTAAAGAGGTTGACAAAGTTATATTTTTCTTAACGAGTTTATTTACGGACCTATTGTTTTAATAAAAAGTATTAAATAAGGCTTGATTAACTTTCTATTAGGGCATATGCCCAAAATGTCCTCCGTTTGCTTCCTAACATGTATTTATTTTCCGCTCGATACTATATCTCGCTGGCGAAAAATGCTTTCATTGTTAAAAATTTTCCGCCGATGGATGACGTCATTGCTTAACAACTTAACACAATTAATGGATTCACCAAAAACAAACACCTTCATGACAGAATAGCCGCAGTTTTTACTCTATTTTTTTTACTTGTTTTTAAAAGAGACAAACCTAATTAAACAAACCTTTTAGAAGTGTATGACAATAGCGACATCTATACTAGAATAGATAGAGATAGTAGATGACTGATACAATTTAATATTTGATAGTTGCTTTTAGGTTTTGGATCTTGCAAAACTTTTTATAAAGAATAACTTTTTTTTCGTAAAATCAACAATAAAAAAGTTTCTTATATGACGCCAACTTACACACTGTATACTATTAAACACAATTATTAGGATTTTTTTAAAAATTATTTAACGTCCTCCGTTTATAAATTCTATTATTTCTATTAGGTTTTTTAATATTTAAATTTAAAATAAAGACGTAGCAGGTAGAAAACATTAATCAAAAAGTAAAAAATAAGGGCTCCTGCATGGATAAAGATATTTGCAATCCTACTTTCGATGTGATTCCTAAAAAGCATATTTGAAAAAATAATTTGTCAGGATTTGTCCTCTTAATGTAATACCACGGAAAAAGATGGTTATTTTTTGTGCCAGTTTTGTTTTTATTAGATTCTTAAGACTCTGGTTAAACATAAAAAAAAACACGTAAAGAAAGATTGTCAGTAAAATAGTTTGTCTTTTGCACTTGCTAGGACCCCAGTTTAGTGTCAAATATTACAAAAAAAAAGGTTATAGATGTAGTTAAATGTGTTTATTATACATATTATAACAACATTAATTTAATTTAAATTATTAAAAAAAACTAGGCGCATTTTTGGCTCGTCAAACTTTAAGGTCATATTGGGAATACAGGGTGTTTCGCAAACTTTTTTGACACACTTTAAGGGCTAATTCTAAATCAAAATTTAAAAACACTTCATATGAACATTTTTCCTAGTTTAGGGGTGTAATTTTTTTAAATTATTGTTTTTTTGTAATAACTTTTATACCAATTTCGATATTTAAAAAACCAAAAGACAATTTTTGGCATACAAGAAAAATAAAATAATTTGTACCAGTGCCATCCTTGATAAGTTTACCGTAAATATTTTTTGATAAGAAAATAGTATACCACTCCAATTTACAAAACTAAAAATGGTCTTTTAAATTTCCATTGGGTTTGAAACAAATTTGACTTTTTTTAGTTGAGTTCTTTAGTAAAAATTACTTTTGTTGTTTATCCTTCAGTTAGATAGGAATTTACCCACTATTCCGAAAAATGGTTTTTATTTATTTACTGAAACCAGAGCATCAAATAAAATAAGTAAGAAAATCAAATTTGTTTTAAACCTAATCGATATTTTAAAAAGTATTTTAATTTCAGAGGTTAGGGATAAATATTTTGGAAAAAAATGGTGCGACACTGCATTTTCCCAATATAAAATAAAAACATGTACAGTTTTCGCGTAAATAAATACAAATTATTTCTCGGCATGATGTCGCTTTCTAATTCAACAGTTTTATGTATAGGGTAGATACGTCAAAACTACGGCTTATCACTCGGTTTGCTTTACGAATCAATATACAGGGTGTCCGCAAAGGTGAGGTCAAAAATGATAGGATTGATAATTAATATTTTCATAAATTTCTTAATTTTAATTATTTATTAAATACAAAATGGAGATATGTCTGGATTTAAAATGCGATTTTATGAAGAACAGTCCAAGATATCGATTTAAATAGGGAATACCTCTTTTGTACAAAAATAATGAAAGAATTAAACGGTGAAAGCAAAATGTTAAATTTTTCATCCCTGTAAAAATGCATACAACAAACGGAAAAAATTCGTCTCACCCTGTATAATTATAATTTACTGCGCAATCATTTGTCCATGGAAAAAGCATTGGTATAAGTTAATTTAAATGCTCAAATATCATTAATATTGTGGCAACGGTTTAAAAGTTATAAATGATATACATTTTTTTATTTTATCTTTGAAGGTCAATGAACAGTATTTTGGCTCACTCTATCACCCCTATTATTTTTGACCTGATTTTTCCGGACACCCTGTGTAAAGTAAAGCTGCAAAACTGACGTACCAACCAATTTTTCTGGTAAAAATATATTTTTTTAAGAAGTAAATTAAAAAGATAATTTTAATTACTGTAGAATTGGCAAGATAATCATACCAAGAAAGTCTTTATTTACGCTAAAACCATACATCAAATTAAATAAAGTCTGGGGATCAAATTTGTTTACATGTATGTACAATAAATTAAAAAATAATTAAAAAAATACTTTTATTAAATGGCTAAAGGACTTTGTTAGAAGGCCAGTTGGTATACTAATAAAATTAACTTTAAGTAGTACTTATATTTAAAGAAAAGGCAGTGGGGTACGCGGTTAAACATTTATATTTTTTTCTATTTTAAAAGAATGTCACTTGATGCATATGTCCCCCGAAGTTAAAAATTAAATTAAATTGGTAGATTAGTTATTATAAAAAAAAATATATGCTCTAAAATCTTTAACACCCTGTAGTGGAAAAAATAGGACGTTTAGAACATATACTCATATTTTTTCTTAAATTTTGTATTCCTTAATGTTTGTAGTTAGAGTTACTGAGCCCTGTATATTACATTAGTTATTTTAAAAATACATAGGCTTGCTAGTTGTATAGTAAGAAATTTAAAAATATTTTTCTAGTTTTCCATGATCAGTTTTCCTGAAAGTATTTTTTTAAAATTATCTACTAGTTCCTCTTTTTTTCTTCTGCCTTTTTATCACCCCTAGCAAATAGTAAAGGTAATTTATATAGGCACAAAATATCAACTGGCGCTCGCGTGACGTCTCGAAAGTACATCAGGTGTTTTAATGTCGGAAAGTCTGCGTTCTAATTAGGTATAAAAGCAAGCGGAAATATATGGAAATATGAAAAATAAACACCGCAAAAAATGTAAAATATTTTTGATAAGAGCCACCAGAACAAAATTTAAAACATTTTATAGAGGGTGTAATTTAATTGATGCCTAAAAATACAAAATATGACTCCTTACTCCATTTCAGGAAGAAAAGTTTATAATATTAACATAATATGTTCTAAACCTTTTAACTTTTAAGCTACAGGGTCTTAAACTAAAAAAATCGTAGTTTTACCATAACTCTAAAACTGTTCAAGATTTTTTCATAAAATTTTGCATGCACTAATACGATTATACAGATTTTTAAAATATTTCTACCAGTAGCGTTCGTATACTGAGGACTTTTCGAAAGCAAATATGGTACGCCATTGTTTTTTAAAAAATTAAACAAAATTTTTTATTTATTTTGCAACAAATTTGATACCTTGACTTTTTTTGATGCACTTTTTGTATAAAAAAACTAAAAACAGGGCACTAGCCTACTAGTTTAAAAATAACTTCGCTATTCCAAACATGCATCAAAAACGGTTGTTTTAATCGGTGCATCGGACAAAAACATATTAAGAGGAAAAATGTGTCGCAAAAACAATGTAAATTTTAAAAATAATTTTTATTTTTTGTTTAAGGCAATAACGGCCATATTTTTTTGAAAAATCTTTAGTATACATCCTGAACTAATGCCTCTGGTAGAAATAATCAAAAATCTTTACATTCTTATGAAAATATCTGGAAGTTTTTAAAGTTGATAATTTTTTAGAATACGATTTTTTCCTAAAACTTTAACACCCTGTAGCTCAAAAGTTAAGAGAATTAGGACATATGGTAATGTAAATATTTTTCCTAAAATTGGATGAAAAATCATATTCTGTATTTTTAGCCATCAATTAAATTACACCTGTATATTACAAACTTCAAATTTGGTTTTAAAAATTAGTAATCTGCAAAATGAAATATATTGTTTTGTTTTATAAAAATAACAATTAGAGTTATAAATATAGTATATTACATTACAAGTGTGGAAAATGACTAATTTCACACGAGTGGGAATATTGTAGCACGAAGCGTTAGCCGAGTGCGACAAACTCACGAGTGTAAGAAAGTCATTTCACACGAGTACTATACACTATTTTTCCTACGACCACAAATTATTCACCAAAAAATAAATAAATTAAAGTTTGTCTGTTCAGAAAAAATAAAAAACAATTGAGAACTTTGCAACACTAGGGTGATATTTACTTTGCAACACTAGTGTGATATATACTTTTCCTCACTGCTATATTATACTGTTTTGACAATATTTTTACATCGAAAATCACCTACCTAGAAGCATTATATAACTTTTATCATTTTGGAATTTAAAAGGCCGTCACTTAATAAAAATTGTATGGTTTTGTTAGGTAATAACGCTAATAGTTTAATACGGTTTTCTGCTATTATAAGTGTTTTTAAAAATTATCGATTCTTACATATTTTAGACACTCTTCTTAATTAAACGTAAGTGGTGCATATCCAAAATATTCCGTTTTTAAAAAATATCAGTAAATAAACTTACGGGACCGGGGAGTGAAAAGGGGTGCTGGGTGGGGTAAAATTGGTAAAACGAGTTAATGAAACTGAACATCACATATAAAATTAAGTAAAAATAACAGTTTTTCCTCATATTTTTAAGAAAAAATATAAAAAATATGAAAATTGTAAATGCATAACGTAAAGTCCTAAAAGTAAGGAAAAACGACTATCAAACGTCAGTTACCATGCAAAATATGGAAAGCATTTGGCAACGTCGGAAGGGTCTGATTCTATTTATGAATGGATAAAAGAAAGTGGATTCATAAAGTGTGTATTAGCCTTAGGTTTAATTAGGGATTAAAAAAAAATATTTAACTAGTTGTTTGAGTACACGAAGAAAGAGAGGAAGGAATTTGATTTATAGGCTCTTTTTCTCTGGCGCTTTAGGTCGAACGGTCAAGCGGCAAGGCTGCCTCTATAAGTACGTGCTTAAAGGTAGAAGGGAGATTTTTAATTTGATCTACTTACCTGACAACACTGTGCCAGTCAGTGAAAGTTGTTTTTGTGGTTATGTCTATTTTTGTTTATGTTTTTATTTTTTCGTAAATTTTAATAAATATAAAATAAAATGATTTTCGCTAATTTGGGTTCTACCGTTTAAGGTAAATACAATGTTTTTTTACTGTCACTACAATAAATATGTCACTTGCAAAACCAATAGCAGTGTTTAGAATGACATCATGATATGTATCACACCAGTGTTGTAAAGTACTTTGCAACACTAGTGCTGTAAAGTACTTTGCAACACTAGTGTGATATAACGCATTTTCTATGCATGAAATCAGTGTGCTATTTGCTATTTTCACAAGTGGACGTAGGAAAATTAAGTTAAAAGGTCTTTTAAGTAGTTATGTTGTGCCATGTGGTTTATTTTTGGTGAATTTTTTATAATTTAAGAGATTTGTTTAAAAAAACGTTGCCTTACTTTTATTGTATTTTCTTATTGAGTTAATGGTTAGCTAGGTAACTTTTAAATTAAATTTATGTGCGGGAAAAAAGTTGTTATATGGAGAAATATGCAACTATTTATAATATTTACTTTATGTAAAAAAAAGAAAAATCTAACGCAGTCCAATAGACCAAGAAAATTAGTGCCTTTCTGGCACAAAAACAATAGCTTTTGTCAGACTGGAAAATACGACCAAGGTGTGTTTAGTAGTTTAATAGGCGACCATTGCGGAGTATGATAACGAAAATCAACTGAAATCTAAAGAAAAAGCATTGTGCGGGTTAACATAAAAACTATAAGAAGGCTTAGAATTTTCACTTTAAAAGGTTAAAGCAAGAGACTTAACCGAAATCAAAGAAAGACATAGTGAGACTAATATATGGCAATATAAAACTTACTCTGTGGCTTATAGACAGACTTAAAAGTAAAGAATTAAAGGCAGATTTTTAACTAACCAACATTATAGACAGACTTTTAAAACTATAGACAAGTAGAGACATACTATTAACTAACGAACATTATATACAGACTTTTAACTAACCAACATTATAGACAGACTTTCAACTAACCAACATTATAGACAGACTTTCAACTAACTAACGTTATAGACAGACTTTTAACTATTAAAAGTAGAGGCAGACTTTTAACTAAGGAACATTATAGGCAGACTGACTTTTCAATTACATGAAACTTCTATTGTGGCTTCTGGACAAGGGCTGTCCTTCAAGCCACCCCAATAACAATCATAAAATTACTCAAAGGTTCCAATAAAATATTACCCACTGTAACATAAAAACACAAGACCAATTAGGGTTTGTATTACGGTCTAGGCAACATCCTTTAATAAACATTACCTTAATTCTATTGGTTAGGGTGTTACCGCATACAGGTAGTCTTTTCTATAGTTTAAGTTTAAAGCTCTAGTGAGCGATTACCTTCCTGGTTTTTAAAATAAAAAAGAATTTTATGCTAGTTGCAATAAACAAAACTTTCCAATAAAACAACTGGTCAGTCCGATATAATCTTCAAAACTTATGATATCAACATAAAAATATAAACAAAATATGAGAAACTAGTCTTTGATTTGTAGTTACAGGTGTATTTAATGTTTGTAGTCTCTTTTTCTATGTCTTTCATAGCGTTAATTATTGTCCATACCATTAAAAATATTATAAACTTAATTATAATATGATAAAAATTATCTTTGTTTCCTTTTTATTTGACAATTCTGTTTTAATCATAACAAATTTTTATGGTAACATAATATGGGTCTTCTCTAGTTTGAGAACCCTTGTCTAGATTCCATAAACATTTTTAGGGTGTATTTATCTGGGTGATATATTTGTCATCTGGACGATGATATTTACAAGAAGAAACCATAAACAGGCCCCTTCGTTTTGTATTTCTTAAACCTATTAAAAATAATCTTTAGTGACTTAGGGAAACCGACTAACATATGCTATTGCCATAAACACTTAATGACATTTATGGGATATTTCTACTTCGCTGGTACAATTTACCCCCCACTTAGATTTAAAACAGATAGTCAAACCAAAAAAAAGGAAGAAAGGGATTAAAACCCATAAAGAAAATCAATACCTAAAATTAAATTGACCACCCGTTTACAAAACAAACAACAAAAAAATACAAAAACTAATACAATGTTGGCTTACTTTTACTATTTTCTGCGTAAACTACTAGAACTACTAACTTGAGTACTCACTTCTGCTGAATGCAGTCCCTTTTCGAGCGATTTTACTGTTATCGCGAGTTCGCATACACACGCCAGAAACAACTTTGGGTCTTTAATTATCTGGCCACTATCGTACTTGCGCCATTTTGGGTCCTTGTCCTTTTTCACTGTACAGTTCGGGTCACTACAAGCATCATTTGTTGTCCATGGCAGCGTTGGGTAAATATGATTGGAGAAAGGCTGCAGAGTTAACCGGAATCGCGTCTTCTCCTGGTTGGCTTCTTACTTCTTCCTTGCTTCGGGTACGTAAATGGTACTTACAACACCGGTAGTTGGTCAGCGCTTTCCTATGGTCAACAGCAACTGGGTGGCACATGACGGTATGAGACAGTGCGCATGATCGTAGGTACTTCTTCTATACTGGCATAACCTGATGTTTGCATCAGCTTGGATATTGCTAATCAATTAAAACAAAGGCGTTTGTTCAGTTTTCCTGTGTAGTCTCAACGTACATTGTTGTAAGGTCTGTGTCTTTGGTTTTACCAAAATGTCTTTGCTTGGGAGTTGCGGCTAATAGGTAGCAAAGTCGCATTTCCCTGATAACACAGATCGCACCTCTGGTTTACATGGAGGATAGAGTGTTGCCGCCTGGTTACTTCTTCGTGGTCATCGATATATTAGCCGTCGATACATGAACACACATTAATTTTTTGTTGTATGAGGCTGCATTGGTCGAAAAGTGCTTTCGTAGTTTCTGTGGTCCTGGAATGACTTCACGGACAGCAAGGATATCCTGGATTAACTCTGTTGCCAAAACTTCGCAATCATATGCATTTGGTAGCGTATACCCATTTATTAAAGGACATAAGTTGGGTCACGCATCAACAGGGCTGCTTCTCTACTTAAGACATCAATCTCGTGGTGTTCACTTTTAATCACATTTACGCAAAAAAAAAACGAACAAAAAAAAATTGTTTACTTCATACTAATAATAAACATTTCCCCATTTCTTTTTTAACTACATTTCCAAAGATAATTCGTTTCAAAGGTTTTAAGGTTTCAAAGGCATACTTTTCTTATTTCGTGTCTTACAGCTTCTCACAGAGTTTATCTACACTAGTTGTCGTCATTAAAAAGTGAATAAAAAAAAACGGAAGTTCGTTTATTGACCCAGCTTAACAGTCCAGGTAAAAGGATAAAATAAAAAACGAAAATGCAAAATTCGTGAACTCTTTCCCGTTTTTACTTTAGCTAAAATTAATGAGTAAACCTTTCGTCAGTTGGTCTAAACAAAAAAAAAACACAAAACTCTTACAACCGCTGTAAGCAGCTAACAAAAAAAATATATGCCTTAGAAGTTTACCATAACCAAATACTAACCTTATTTTTTCAATTCAACATTCAAAAATAAAAACAAAAGTGTAAAAAGATATATACAATTACGTAAAATAATAATTTAGTTCCAGCCATTATCGTGTTAACATATGTTCCGATGAATTTACGCCAAAAAATATGTCCGGAAACAAAAATGGTCAAGTAAAATTAAAGATCAAACCTATTCTTGTTTACAAAATACTACTACATTACTACTTAAAACACCTTTAAGATTCCTTTTAATATCAAAATATTATTTAATACAATTCTGATTTTGTTCCAAAAATATAAAAAAATGCCTCCAAAGAATAATTTACACTCTCCATATTATATTATTCTTAATTAAAACTTAATTGCTTTGCGGTTACCTGACTAAAATTAAAAACAAAACCACGCTCTAATTTCAAACTATTCTTTGTGACCAAATCTTAAAGACGTTTGAAGTTTCTCCTAATTACGCGGGTGGAATTAATCAACGTCACCTCATATACACGATATTCGTTACGTGTACTAAAATTGATAATAAAAAAATAAACAAACATAAATTTTAAATTAAAACGAACCAAACTTAAAAGCTTGATTTTGCTTTCCTTTCATATTGTTCGTTATACAACCCAAAAAAAATTAAAGTACTACCTTTTTAATTTGAAAATTTTATAATAAATCCCATTAAAAAAAAATTCTATACCCTTAAAAAAAATAAAACCCTGCCCAAATAAAAATTTTAAATTTGCTAGATAATCAACTTAATATCCTTTTGGAACGATTGTATTGTCTACTCCACAGTCACCTTGCAGCAACTGTAAAGGTTCACCCCAAGACAAAAAAACTTTCTTAAGAATAATAAAATTAAATAATAATAACTAAAACCCATGAATTAAAAAAAAATAATTTCCTTAAAACCTGAAAAGCTTCCTCTATTTTTTTTTGTTTACCCACAAAAAAATACTGAACCGAAGTAATATTATCGTTACAGTGTAACGTTACTGGGTGTAACATCCTATTTCTCTTCCCCATATATTATTTCCCTTTTTTAACATTTTTCACAACTAAAAAAAATATTTTCCCCAAAAAAAAATTATTGATTCTTTGAAAACACTAAACACAATACTCTAAAATCACTGATAATCTCTTTTGTTCACGTTCAGAACTATTCTTGTAGTGTTTTCCAGCGTTAAATGAATGTTATCTACTTCGCCATACGATGATACCAAAAACATCTTTGTTTTATCAAAAAAATTTTTAATGTAATTAAATTAAAAGGTATACCGACAAACAAAAAAAAAACGTATGCATAAATATATTTAAGTAATTCTCGTAATCAATTACCGATTATTGATTACCACTTCCCACTTTATGATCACTAAGTTTGTAGTTTTTTTTTCGAAAATATTCATATAGCTTTTTAAAAGCTGAAATATTTTCCTTTATCTTCATCTTGCAAATGATCTACCATGTCCGCCAAACATGTTCTATGCCTGTCGCATAGCCTCGCATCATTTCTCTCCCTTGGACATTTACAGAAATTTAGAAGAGGTTCTGTTTACCGTTCGTAATCTAGGTCACCTACATTTACCAATTTTATTAGGGGGTGTGTCTTATAATGGTCTGAGGTATTGTAATTACATTAAGTAGGCGTACAATATACTTAGTACCTGTTTCTTTTTGCTAGTGGTTCAATTGATATTTACAATACTTATAGATATCTACCTCTCTTTATTGATATGCTTTAGTGGCTAGCAAATTATAGTGCCTGGGGGATTCCGGATATCCACAAAGACAAAAAATTTACAGCCGTGAAATTCTAGTATTACCAAGTCTTCAGACAGCCTTTACTAGGGGATGATCAGCCCTCACTAGTAGACTGTTGAATTTTATTTCTATTGTTATCCATGCTATTGTCCGCCAACTTTTCCGGTCTATTAGGCCTTAAATTAAAAACTGCTGGTAAATCAGTCGAATTAGACATACGTATCTCGCTTACAAAGGAGGGTACCACTTCCACGGTTTCTGGGTTAGTCACCTCTGTTGACGATAACCCACCGCCACTATTGCGTCATTTACGCCCTAAAACTCACATTTTCCATTTTCCTCACTGTATCCCTTGTGAGTGGCCTTTTATCCACTATCACGAAATACGTAGTTATCGATAAACATCGATGTAAAGCGCTAATTCAACAACACTACTGTCTTGATCAACAATAGGGTAGGATTTTCCTAGTTGTCCATGCAAGATTAAACCGTATCCCCATAGTTCCCTTCTATGCCAGGATAACCACACA
Source organism: Listronotus bonariensis (assembly GCA_014170235.1). Lineage (NCBI taxonomy): Eukaryota > Metazoa > Arthropoda > Insecta > Coleoptera > Curculionidae > Listronotus > Listronotus bonariensis. Next base: position 52,381 of record JACEGR010003385.1, read on the forward strand.
ACATACGTAATGTTTCACTTCTACATTCCCCGTATATTTTTCACTTTATTTCCTCGTTTATTACTCTTTAATAAACACTACAACACAAAACAGCACACTTAAAAAAAACACAAACTCTACAAAAATTATTTAATCATGACTTACTTTCTTTTAAACAAAAATTGTCGGAATATTAAACGATAAAATTTTTAATGTTTCGAATCGGTAACCCTTTAATCCTCGCGTCAATAACTGTGTGTCAGTGCCACTGAATCCCAAAAGTAAATAATTCTAAATATTTCTTTAATTTATATATAATAAAAAAAAATTCACACAATCAAATATTAAAATTACGGAACCACGCCTTTACTTAAAGAAAGAAAATTTAAAATAATTTGTTTACTTTTTATTAGGTATAAACAGAAAAAAAATTTAAGAATATTTTAAAGTTTCGACGCATATACAAAAAAAAACTATAAAATGCTGTCCGAAATTTTGAAAATAGTAAAATCTAATAAAAGCTAAACGTATTATTGCTATTTAAAATGCATAGTTCAAAATTTAACCACTTAAAAACAGACATGTTTAATTCCACAGATTAAGTTAGTTTCATATAAAGAATATTCATTAACAATTTTATTCTACTTAATCAAAAAAATTACTTTAAGCTTGTTCCGAATCTTAACTCGTCTTTAAACACCTATTACATAATTAAACTCTCTTTCTAATGTTAACTTTTGTGATTCAATGTACACCTTACACCTTAAATAAAAATCTCGCGTACAGATTTTTATTTATAAACCTACTGCAATTTAATATATAAAAATGGGACTTCGCACGGTTTAGGATTGTCAAACTACTATATCTTAAATATCGTGCCCTATAAATAATTCTCAAATTAAGGTGCGTCTCCCTACCTAATAAATAAAAATGTATAAAGCAGTCAGCAGAAAACCTATTTACAACCAATTCATTCCAAAACCGAAAATTAAAATTTTGTCAACCCATAAAACCTCTGAAAAATAAAAGAAAATAATTGTTAATTACCAGGTAGATGAGGGTTTAAATCCAATTAAAAAAGTGTTTACTTAAAAGCTTTAGACATCTATTTAGGCTTTAATGGTGATCGGTCTACCCTGCTGGCTCGCTTGGCTGAAATAAAGCCTAAAAAGATAGCTTCTTCCCATTCTAGACGTGTCATTCGTTGCTCTTAGTAATCTGTGTGTTATATGCCAATCTTTAATCTGCAATCCTATTTATTCCCCTAAAAAATATAATCCAAGAGAAAAAAAAAAACACAACGTAGCACCTGAAATAAAATAAAATGCAGTATCCCTGGGTTAACAAAAATTCCTATACGGGCAGCTTTCTCCTCTCTATTTTTTCTTTCCATCAAAATCTCCTAATTTGCCAATTCTGTGCAGAAAAAAACACTTTAATCACATAACTCAATAAAATATTGCACCCCAAAATTTAATTAAAAGAGAAAAAAATACCAACAATAACTAAATGCTTAACAATCCTCTCACCGTCCCAATTCTACATATTTTACAATGACGTGTATTTGCAGCTACACGTCAAGGGAGTCTGCTATGCCTAAGTTAGTCTTAATCAAGTCTCTATGAAAAAAAAAAAACTAAAATACGATACTTGTGTTCTCTCAAAATTTACCGATAAAATATCTGCTTAAAATATTATGCCATGTATTTACTTGAATTAACTTAGCTTTAGCTTAACACAACAAGTATCTTAATTTTAATTTCTTTTTGGTTAGTCTACTAAACTATGACTTCTTTTATTTCTCTGGACGTTCCATGTGCCTTCATCCTCTGAAAACCCTACTATAATATAGTAACTAAATTTTGTATCGCTTTATAAAAAATTATTAAAATAAAATAACTATATCTGTAACAAATTAAACCAGAAAACTTAAATGCACCTAAATGGTTTATTTCAAAATTTAATACAAAAATTTACTTTAAAGAAAAATGCATATTCATAAACTACAAAAAAAATACCTATTAAACAAAATAAAGAATAATATTTACGCAATTCGCAACTTGGTATTTGTCTTTAATTTACTTCTAAAAAAAAAAACATAAAACATCTACTTTTATTTAAACTTTTTACGTTTTTCTTAAGGTCTTACTAAATAAAAACAATAAAAATAAAAAGTTTCATATTCTGGCGTTTGATTCTTTATGCTAAAGTTATAAAAATAAAATACTTTTAAAAACAGTAATGTTTTTTTTGTAAAAACAAACTTTAGATCCCTTAAGCTGGCATCAAAAATGTAACTTTAGATCCCTTAAGCTGGCCACCAAAAATGTAACTTTAGATCCTTAAAGCTGGCCACCAAAAATGTAACTTTAGATCCTTAAACTGGCCATAAAAATGTAACTTTAGATCATAAGCTGCACACAAAAATGTAACATAATGACTTATTCCTGTTACTAATATATTACTTAGACCCGATGAGCTAGTCCTGTAAAATAGAGTAGTAGCGCGACAACTAGCAAACAGTGTGTCCAAGTCATGATACAACAAATTAAAAAATTAAAAGCTTATAATTTGATGAAGACACTCTGGTAGCATGAAGATCTTGTAGAACAATGCTTAGTTGCTACATGAATTAGCTTATTCAAGTTACATACTAATTTCTCTGTTACTAAGCATGCTGCTTCTTTAACAATTTTACCACACAATTTACACAAAAGCTGTCTTTCAAGGTTAGTAATAGGAGATGAATGTTAAATTAAAAATGTTTAAACAAATTAACTAAATTTTAATAAAATTAAAAATAACTAAAAAATGTATAAAATATGAGAATGATATAAAATAAAAATAAAGTATAAAGCTAAATGATAACTTAGAAAATCAACCGAAATCTGAAAAGCATTATTGGTTAACATAAAACTATAGAAGGCTTGAAATTTTCCCACTTAAAAAAAGGTTAAAGCAGAAACAACCAGAAATCAAAAGAAAAGACATAGTGAGGACTATTATTTAACTTATGCTCAAAACACTCTGTGAAAACTATAGACAGACTTAAGTGAAAATTAGAACAGATTTTTAACTAACCAACATTATAGACAGACTTTTAAAACTATAGAAAAGTAGGAACATACTAAATAACTAACGAACATTATAGACAGACTTTCCTACTAACCCACATTATAGGCAGACCTGACTTTCAATTACATGAAACTTCTATTGTGGCTTCTGGACAAGGGCTGTCCTTCAAAGCCACCTAAATATTGTCATAAAATTACTTAAAATTCTCAAAGGTTCCAATAAAATATTCCCACTGTAACATAAAGCTCACAAGACCAATTAGGGTTTGTATTACGGTCTCTAGGCAGCATCCTACAATAAACATTACCTAAATTCTATTGGTTAGGGGTGTTACCGCCATACGGGTAGTCTTTTCTATAGTTTAAGTTTAAAAACTCTAGATGACATTACCTTCTACCTAGTTTCAAAAATAAAATAAATTCCCTTTTAATTCACAATAAACAAAACTTTTAATAAAACAACTGGTCAGTCCGACCTTAATCTTCCAAAACTTATGATATCAACATAAAATATAAACAAAAATGAGCTTGGTCTTTGATTTGTAGTTCTAGGTGTATTTAATGTTTGTGAGATCTCTTTTCTATGTCTTTCTGCATTATAATTATTGTCCATACCATTAAAAATATTATAAACAGTACATATTATAGTAAAAATTATCTTCTTTGTTTCCTTTTTATTTGACAATTCTGTTTTAATCATAACAAATTTTAATGGGTGTTACATAATATGGAGTCCTCTCTAGTTTGAGAACCCTTGTCTAGATTCTCATAAACATTTTGAGGGTGTTTTTATCTTCGAGGGTGATATATTTGTCATCTGGACGATAATATTTACAGAAAACCATAAATATGCCCCCTTCGTTTTGTATTTCTCAAACCTATTAAAAATAATCTTTAGTGACTTAGGGAAACCGACTAACATATGCTATTGCCATAAACACTTAATGACATTTATGGGATATTTCTAAATTTGCTTTGGTACGGTACAAAACTTATGGTGTGTTTTTTATGTCGTTTAACAAAGGTTCAATAAACATACGTCCAAACTTCCTTTATTTCTAAGAAACAGAGCGGTGAAGTTTTAAAAAAGTATTTTTTAATATCCCAAAAACCCTTTACCCGATTTAAAAAAATGGTTCACTTAATTAATGTAATAAGACGCTGGTAAAGCTCTACCTAAATTAAGAATATTGGGTCCAGTGAAGTGTCAGTGGGCTTCACAGCCAATATCATTAAGAAAAAAAAGTATGCGACTGAATTTTTACAAAGTTTTTATTTCTCTTCCGATTAGCAAATAAATATTCACTTTTAGTTTCGTATATTTTCTTTGTATCTTGCTTCATTACAAAAAAACAAATAAAGCCACTTTAATTTCTACTAAAAGAACCCAAAGATAACTTGTTATAAAAACAAAAATAAACAATAATTTGCTTTAAAATAAGTCTCATTTATTTTAATTTTATTAGAAATCACCATTTTTCTTATTTACTAAATATGAAGTTGTTTATTTTTTAATTTTGGATTTTATTATATGCTTTTTTATGGATACTTTAAAATTTTTGTTTCTTAAAAAGACAGCAGATCCGAAGAAAATACAAAAACATAAAAATGTTGCATTTTCAACTGCTTAATCGAAAAAAAAAATACAAAAATTTGTGGCGTACATTTTTTTTCTTAAAAATATTGGTTTTTGTGCCTGCTAAGACGCCACTAGGCCTAATAAATCTTTATCCATGTGGAGCTTTATAAGCACCTTAATTTATTAATTAGATGTATCAAATTTTATTTAGGTTAATCGCTAAAAGCGTTTTTAAAATGTTAAAAAATACCGATTTAAAATCTTCAATTAACATGTATCTAAGAAATAAAGCAAGTTCGGACATAATACGTTTATAAAAACTGTTTTTTTTGTAAAAAGATATAAGAAATCCCCCTTTTAAGTTTCGTAACGTAGATGGGAAACACCCTGTATAGTGTTATTTTATAGGTAAGGGAAGCGGCTATAGGTTTTTAAAAATGTCAAAAAATATTGTTGTTATTTCGGCTTGTAAAGGTCGTCAAATTATATATATTTTTTTAATTGACCGGAAAATTGAATTTTCCACTCAATTTTTAAGCGGAAAATGAAAATTTTACAGGACTAATTTACTTTCCGGTCCCTAGTTTACTTTCCGGTCTCTCATTTACTTTCCGGTCCCTGATATCACAAAATCCTGTTAGCCATGACAAAAATTGTCAGAGTTCAATTGTTACTATTTGACAGTTCAAGATATTGTAAAGTAAAGAAAGCATCATTTTGCCAAAATGGAGTCAGACATGGAAAATCCAGATGAAATAATTGAAGCAGCGTCCAAGGTGACTTTCAATTTATTGCCCACTAAGAGTAAAGAACGGTATGAACGAAATTTTGATACATTTTGCAACCATTGGTGCAACCATAAAAAAGTCAAGCAAATTAATGAAGATGTATTACTAGCATTTTTTGGAGAAAAGAGTGAAAGTTTAAAAGCCCCTAGCCTTTGGAGCCTTTATTCTATGTTAAAAACATGTTTAGCAACAAAAGAGACATTGATATAAGCAAATACTATAAGCTTATTGCGTTTTTAAAGAGGAAGTCTGAAGGCTATAAACCAAAAAAGGCGAAAGTTTTCACGGGAGAAGACATCAACAAATTTCTGGATGAAGCCCCTGATGACCAATTTTTAATGTTAAAAGTAAGTACTTGCCTATATGAACAATATTATTTTCATATTCCTTCCTTGTCTTATTACTTAAAATTAACAAAAAATAATCAAGTTTGTCAGAACAAAAACAAGAGAAATCTAACCACAAAACCTATTTCTTCTTAAATTATTGGCTATTGGCTCACAAACCACAATTGGCCACAGTATTCTTCTTTCTTTTTGTCTTGGTCACATGGTATTCTACAAATTTGAAGTCGTTTTTCGCGTTCAACCAAAATAAGTGCGACCATTTGCCTATGATATTTTTTTAAATTTTAGGTAATGGCTATAATGGGTATATCTGGAGCTATGCGGCGTAAAGAACTGACTAAAATGACTTTGGAAGATATATCTAAAAAAGATAGTAAGACGCTTCTTGTGAAAATACCCAACACAAAAACTAAAGTTTCAAGGTCATTTGCTGTTGTTGGAGAGAGAAACATGAAATTTTATGAAAAATATAAAAATGTTGAGACCTTCCAATACACCACATAACAGATTTTTTATTTTTTACGCAAACCTTAAATGCAGCAGCCAACCAGTAGGACTGCATAGTGTTGGGAAAGCTCCACTTAAATTTTTTTAACCTATTTAAAATTACAAAACACGGAATTGTCTACTGGACACACTTTCCGTCGCACTGCCGCTACACTTCTGGTGGAAGGTGGTTGAGATTTAATTAATTTAAAAACTTGGGTGGATGGTATTCCAGCTCCGTTGCAGAAGGATATATTGAAGAATCAATGGCACAAAAAGTAAAAATTGCCAACAAAATTGGAGCTGGAGGCAACTTTCCAAATGATGATAGTGGACCATCCACTTTATCAAGAACTTTTACGACCACTGCAGATTGTTCCGCATCCTGCTCTAATACTAAAACTGGTGGTACCGAAGTGGCGTGCGAACAGCCAATGTCAATTTTACTCGAAAGTAATAATAACAGCAACAGTAATCCCAATGTGCTAAACGCTTATGGAGCGAATATTCAGATTTACAATGTACAAAACTGTACATTTAATATTTATTCAGAAAAAAGTAAAGCTTTATGTTGCTGTAAAAATATAAATTTTGTTGTAAACTTTCATAATATTATTATTATAATTCGTTTTCGTTTGTAGTTCCTATTCACTTAATTATTTATAGTTTCGTAAGTAATTTAGAAAAATACATTTTGTCAAAAGAACCTCGTTGTACTTGCCTTATTGTCGTTTAAATATAACACTAAAAATTTACACAGTTTTTTTTCCAATCAATTAAAAAAATATGTACGATACTCGACCGGAAATAATTTTTACGGGTCTCCTCAAAACTACAGGACTCGCCTACGGCTCGCCCTGTAAATGTTTTTCGTCGACCCGTAAAATACCATTTTCCGGTCTAGTAACGTAAATAGCTATTTTCGTTATCCTTTAATTATTTTCTTTAAATTAATAAAAAAGCCCACGATCGAGAATGTCAAGATGGCGGTTTTTTTACAACTTTCTAGCCCCCGCTTTTTTTATTACTTTTATATTGTCAGATTAGTAAAATATACGCTTTTAAGCATGTAGTTAACGCCCTCTATCCTAATCTGACGCGCTCGAAAATTTCTGAAATTGTTTTTTACTAATCTGACGGACGGTCTTACATACGGGGCTAATATTTAGTAATGGTTTTATCCGGGTACAGAAAAGTGCGCCTACGCTGATCGAAAAATTGCAGCAAGAAGAATTTTATGCAAGAAATCTTTTAAGCTCTAAAAAGAGCTTAAATATGATCATTGGTCGCCATATTAAAAATTAATAATACGTTGTGTTTTATCATTTAAAAATTTAAAAGGAGTTTTGGTGTAGAATTAAAATATAAAATTTAAATATAAATACATATAAAACAAAATAACGATACTAATATGTAAAATATTTGGAAAGTTCTAAATTTTCTCTCCTCAATTATGCATAATAAAATTTTAACTAGGAAATGTATGTAAGGTTTAATAAAGAAAATAAAATCTTTTACTGCCTGTAAAAATAAAATAATAAAATAAAATCCATTTGAGTTTAAAATAATATAATTTAGTGTTATAATTAGGCTATTTAACACGGATAATTTTAAATTTTTTAATAAGAAAAATATTTGCTGTTAAAGTTTTATTTACTACAGATGGGTAAATTTGCATTAATTTTTTTAAATTTTTTTTTGTTTATCTTTAGATAATCCACAAAGGCTAAAAGCCTAAATAATAACGTACCGTATGTGTCTTTAGCAACGTAAAAGTTAGTTAGTCAACAAGGGATTTAAATACTAAAAGACTAAGACAGGAAGGAAAAACCTCTGTGGGCAGCTGCTTTCACATTCTAGAAATTTTAGGAATTAAAAGAAAAATAAAGTGAGAAGTTCAAAGCTTGTCCAGTTGAATCTCACAGAGATGCATATGTGCAGAATCACAAGAAGTTTCTCTGTTGGGACCTGCAGTGGGGGAATAGTACTGGACAATTCCTTGTAGCAAAAGCCTTGGAAGTACCTATAAAAAAGTAAAAGATCTTCTACAGCCCGACGATGGGCAAGAAAAGAAAACCTTAAGTAAGCGACGGATCGTTAATAAGGCGAACAGTGCTTCAGTGGGGAAGGCGATTTTCTGGATATGAGATCAATATTCAAGAGGAGGTCATATTTGGAATATATACACAGTGTATAAATGAAAAGGAAAAATACTTCTTTGCTTAAAAGAGTAATCCAAGCTTTTTAAAGTTGCCGTTGCTATAGATATATAAAATGTTCATGCAAGTTAAGGTCATTCTCAAATATCACTACCAGAAGATCAAATTTGTTATTGCTCTGCAGAACTTCGCCGCTCATAAGTAAATGATGAGTATTTAATGCCTTTTTCGCAACATGTAACATAATTGTGTTTTGGATGTATTTAATTAAACGATTTTTGGTGCCCCAATCCAACATTAGATTAAGATCCTGTGAAAAGACATCTGCATCGTTCTGCGTTTTCCAATTCAGGCTTAAATATTGGTTTGGAAACAGAAAAACTAAAGTGGAGGGTACTGTCGTCAGTAAAACTATAAATGGAATTTGTTGTGGAAGAGAACAGGTCGTTGATGTAAAGAAGAAGTCGATGCCAGTACTAAGCCCTAAGACAACCCAGTATTAATTTGGTGAAAACCTAAAAGAGACCATCTATAATAACTAATATACGTTGATTATAAAGAAAAATAGAAAGTCATAAACAGAGTTTATTTGGAAGACCTTAGGAAGCAAGTTTATTGAGGAGCGCATCATGTCAAACCTGGTTAAAAGCTTTGGATATATTAGGATACTTGTTCCAACTGTGTAATACGAAGGAGTAAGGACCTGCTGTAGATCTCTTGTGACGAAGTTCATATTGCCCGTCATGCAAAATTGTCTCTCCATTACTTAACAAAAAACTAAAAGAAGTGAAACGGGTCTATAATTAGATGAAAGAGTTTTAGATCCTTTCTTGGAAATAGGTTGAACACGTGCAGCTTTCTAGCTCATGAGGAAAATACCCGTGTCATAAGAAATTCGACAAAACTAAGTCAAAATGGGTGCCGGAGCACATTTTTTTTAAAACGACTGCTAGTATGCTATTCTACCCCGACGATTTTTTGGTAATAGGAAAAGAAAGAATACGCTTGATGTGTTTCATCCTCAAAATAATATCAGGCATTTTATAGAGAGGCTTACTTGCCGGAATTTACGAAAGACCTTCTGAATTACAACCGGAAGGCAGTAAGAATAATAGTGGGTCAATTAACAGGTCATTGCAGACTGAATAAACACCTGGAAATCATGGGCCTGGTAGAAGGAAACCTATGCAGGTTCTGCCAGGAGGAGGAAGAAACCGCAGAACATGTATGGTGCTTCTGTAAAGCCCTATGTCGTCTGCGGTTTGAAAAGCTGGGTGAAGAAAAACCTAAAGCGGCAAGATTTACCAAGGAGCCGGTTTCAAGCTTGTGGAGTCTAATTAAAAGACCGGCTTGGACAGAGTGCTCTTACCTATGGATAGAGGACACACAATAAACCTGAGCAGGTTTCAGTGATAGAGGATATACAATCCACCTCCTAATCTAAACTTATTTTATAGAGGACTAGGGCAATAGTTGGAATGTGATGATTTGCGCGAGGGACAAAGGTTGAATTGACAGCAAATAGTTGGGCCGTTCCTTTATAGGTAGCAATAATTTTATCTTAGGTTAATGGTGAAAAAGAACTTGTGCAAAAATTTTTGCCTATGTTTTTGGCAAAGTATCAGAAAGATTTTTGCTATTTGAGAAAAAAATAACTTTGTTTTTTATGCGAATATCGAATAAGGCTGTGGCTTCTGAAATATTGATTGTATTGGTATCTTGCTTTAAAACTAAACTGTTGATTTTCTGGGCTAGGATTCCGTAAAAGTTCTTGTGATCCTGGATTTTTAGAAGTCTACCTTAATCACATAATTTAAATGAGTAAAGTGTGAAGTGAAGAGTGAAAAATAATTTAAAACCAGGGTTTGTGATTTATTGGTTTGAATTTTTTTGGTGTTGTGTTTGATGCTGTCAGTTGTTCACAAATTTTAAAAGGATCATACAAACAAAAACAAATTGAATTACCTCAGGATGTGCAGAGTAAGATACAGTAACCAAGCCATGATTTAAGCGCCGTAAGAGAGCAGTTACAGCTCAGGGGGAAAAATATAAGGGGTTTAAAGTATGGTTATGTACCCTGGGTGAGTTTCATGATCAGATTGGTAAGGAACTTACTTACTGCGAAGATTTTGACTGCTGTGCCTTGTGGGTCGTACGATTATCTCGGCCGATGAAAACTAAAAAATGTCACTATTGATCTTTGTTCAAAGGAATTCAAAGAATTGCACATAGAAATTATTAGATGGGGACCGGTACAAACAGCGGATAAATTTGGCAAAAGACCTTGGGGAAAGTTATAGCCAAAGGATATCGGGGCTATAATTCTGTAAGAAACATAAGGAAAAGAAAAATAGGGATAAAGAAAAGACAGAGATCCTTATATTTTTTAAAAGTCATATTTTGTATTTCTGTTTTTGCTAAAAAGAATAAAAACTTAAGTGTAAAAGACAAAGATAACTGCTAAAAAGAGACATATAATTAAGGTCTTTTTCTTTTTGACTTTGATTTCCATTCGATTGAGGTGATCATGAGTGAAAGAGGGTTATAAAATTGGTAATCTTTATTACGATACAAATATATTTCTTTCCTTATGTGTCTTACAGAATCTTAGCCGGGGTCTACCCGATTTTAGACTGAAAATACGAGCACAAGCCAGGTCGTTACAAAGGTGAGCGCATATACCACCCTAGGGGCAAAAGGATGAAATAAGTTGGTAGCAGTATGTGGTGTGATTAAACTCGATAAAGGCACCCCGGTTGCACCCCTCGCTTGGAAATTTCAAAGAGGGGGGTGAGGCAAAAAGAAAATAAAAAAGGACAATAACTATTTATTAACTTACAGGCATAGAGCCAAAATAGCCTTTTTATTTTATATATTTTGTAATTATTTTTTTTAAATTTTAAGTTTGTGTAAGACACCTATATTTTTTTTATATTATATTACCAATAGCAAATTAGAACAGTCGCCTTAAAAAATTCTTATTCATATTTCCACTCCCTAAATTATGTTTGCACATTTCCTTTGAATTTGGATGATAAATTATAAACAAGTGATACTAAATTTAGCAGTACGTTCAGGACATGATGGATTACTTGATTACCATAAGGATCGTATTGTAAAAATAATTAAATAACATGCTTACACAAAAAAAAAAATATTTATTAAGATTATCTTTCTAGATAAATTTATTAACACAAACGTATATTTTTTAACGCTAATTACGCCCCAGATATTTAGTAATGATTATACTAGTGTACAAAAAAATCTTTTATCCTTAAAAATAATATATAAACACGTTAATCTATTTTAATTATTTATTTTATTTGTTTATTTTCTTCTAACCTTTCTTTAAACCTAAAAGTGTTAGTGAAAATATTTGATCACGTTGCAAATTTTTTCTCAGTCAAATGTTTTTTAGCAGGAATATTTTATCCCGTCATAATTTTTTTCTCAGTATAATATTTTTTTTAACTACCTAACGCGACGATGACCGTTTGTTGTTTATTTATCGCTTAAAGCCGCGTCCAGACTTGCAACAATTCGTCGCGCCGAATACCGCGCCACATAGCCCCACATAGCGTGGACGTAGACGTGGAAGGAATTCACGTTGTTTCAAGGGCTTGGTGAATGACGTTACGGTGATTCAGAGCTTGTCGGCTTTTTGCATCACTGGAGCGCGCAAATAGGTTAGCTAGTTTCGACGAATGTTTGGCGAACTGTTGCAGGTCTAGACGCAGCATACCACGAGAATTATCTTATTTTGGATTGATTCAAAATGTTGAATGGAAAGTGTAAACAAAGTTATAATTGTTTTGGTTATGTTTGTGAGCAGTTTAAATTTTCAAAAAAGAAAAGAGCCATTGTAGATTCGGTAAACAATGCACATCTTCATTAATTTGGATTTCCTGTTACAAACCAAGATAAAATTTGGGTGCCTCATGTGTTTTTCTGTAGATTAGTGTTACTCAAGTAGTGATCAGGAGAAAGCATTTACCTTCCGTTTGGTTCACTAACGCTATAAAGAGAACCTAGTAATCATGAAAATGATTGTTAATTTTGTGTTACGAAGACATTGAGGTATAATAAAAAATAGGGCAAGTATTATATGAAGCGCTCAAATGCAAAACCAGATATGACATAAAAAAACTATGTATGGATTGTGTATTAGAAAGTTGCCAGGAATACGATTTTCTGACCTCTTAAGTGCATAATCCAATTTTTAAGGCCGTTATTCGGGGTTAAAATTTATACCTAAATGCAAATGCAGATATTTGTGTTATTTCTTTGGGTGCAAAAGCAAACATTTGCTTCTAAGCCAATCCAGGTGCATTTTTTAGTCACGTGATATGAAGGAAGCCGCTATGCCGTCGAATTTAAGCTTGTTGTTTGTAATCAGATTAACAAAATTAAATTTAATTAGTGATAGTAGTAAAGTTATTTTAAATCAGAATATTTAAATTGCAATTTAAATAAAAAGCTTAAATTTTTGTAAATAAATTACGAATAACAACATTACAATTAAGCCATGTCCGGCTAGTAAAGGCCAAAAAAGAGTAGTAAACAAGCAAAAATGGGAAAAAGAAAATATCAAGAAAAAAGATATGCTTATTTTAAAAGTTTTTTTTTGTTTTTTCGGCAGCGACTCCCTGAATTTCCCACATGCACTCATATAACAAAAACTCAGAACAAATCAGGGCGAAGAACATTCTGAATATAATGAAGAAGAGGGTATAATGGCTTTATCTGTTGCAAAGAATAATTTACGAGCTAAATTTTATTTCTTTATACACATATATTAAAAGTATTATAATTAACAGTTTAATTTATTGAAACAATCCACTTATTTGTATTTTCTTTACAAGGAAAAAAATCTAGTAAATATTTATGCAATTATAACCAACACAGTTACAATGTGTAGCACTATAGGCCCCAGGTACACGTTGTAGTAAAACTAGCTCCGTTTTTGTAGCAAATAATGTGCAGTCGTATTTAATATTTTTGTAGCAGAACTTCATGTTACCTTTTTTAATACTACTATAATGTAGTCAATATTTAAATTTGGTTACTGTTATTAGCCACTATCATTCACTTGACTGGACTTGTTGATTTTCGTAACAGAAATCATGACAAAAATTGTACTTAGATCGTCACTAATAAACATATTTAACACAATTTTTGCACTACACTCTTATAGGAGACAACGTCTTTTGATTTTTTCCGTGTAAATGGTAATATTATTCTTATAAAAATGCAAAAACCAATCGCAGTTTATTTAGATGAAAAAGTAGACATTTGCATGTCTTAGGTGCAAAACAAGACATTTTTAATTTTTGAACCCAAATATTTTTTACCAACAAGTCAAATATATTTGTAAGCCTTGCAGTACCCATCAGTATCAAAATGATAAATATTTTGAGTTAAAACGCCATAAACGCCGAATAAAAATTACGATTTTGCCAGGTTTTTTGCGTTTTACTGAAAAAACTTGATATATGTCCAAGTTCCGTTTTTAGTAAGTCCATTTTACATTTGAAAAATCTACCACATCCAGTTTGTCCCGGTCATTCCGGCGCAAATATACTAGATGACAAGGAAAGTAATGTTGAATTCAAATCGATTTCTAGTGATTTTGACAAAATTTCGAGTCGAGTTTTTCGATCTTATAAGAAGTTAACAATTTTTAAGATATAAAGCGGAGCTTTTTGGCTCCCGCTTACAGCAATGAAACTTATTACTACCAAAAAAGTTTTTTAGAATTGGAAGTAAAGTTTATTAAGATTTTTTTTTAACGTAGGTAAGTATTATTATTGTACCGATATTCTGAAACTTTTTAAAGCAATGAATGACTATTCAAAATATATAGTCTAGGGGCCTGGGCTGTTTGGTGGCCGATCAGAGTTTCAGAGTGTATTTCTTTGAATTTTAACCCACTGAATTCGAATTTCAAACTCGCAAATGTTTGCGCAGTAAGTCATAGTTATACAGGGTGAGACGATTTATTTTTGTTTATTGTATGTATTTTTACAGTGGCAAAAAATTGACATTTTGGTTTACCTGTTTAATTCCTTTATCATTTTTGTACAAAAAAGTATACAGTAACATATTTAAATCGATATCTTGGACCGTTTTTAAATCCAGGCATACCAATATTTTGTATTTGTATTAAAATTTCACTATTTAAGAAAATTATTAAAATATGGTAAAATTATAAAAAAAAACAGTCTTTATTTGTAGTCTAAGGTTTAAAAGGCTTACAATCACCATTTTTAATCATTTTTACCCCATGTTAATATTTTTCTTAAAAAATAATTATTTTATTACATACAAAATGCTGGTACTTCTGGCTTAAAAATGCGATTTAATAAAAAACGGTCAAAGATATCGATATAAACAAGGTATACCTTTTTTGTACAAAAATAATGAAGGAATTAAACGGTCAAAGTACCTTTGTAAAAAATGCATACAATAAACGAAAAATTTGTTCCACCCTCTATAATTATGACTTACTGCGCAATCATTTGGCTATGAAAAAAGCATTGGTTTGGGATAATTTAAATGCCCAAATATCATTATAATCGTGGCAACCGTTCTAAAGTTATAAATAAAATACGTTTTTTTTTATTCTTACTTCAAAGGTTAATAACTCCCTAAGGAAGCAGAACAGAACTTTTTTTTACATGAAGTACTAACATTATTTTGGCTCACTCTATCATTTCTATCATTTTGACCTCACCTTTCTGGACACCCTGTATACTTATTTTATGAACCTTTTTATTTCTTACTTATTTTCTTATTTATTTCCTATATGATTGAATAATAATATTTATAATAATGTAAGTACAGTATCAAAATACTTTTTAATTGTCGCGCATGTTTTAAATAACATTTACTTGTTTAATAAATATTTATTCGTTACTTAAATATTTAATATAAAATATATTTATTTTTGTAAAATTTAAATTTAAATTTCCCAACTTTGTTTAAATGTTTTAACTAATTAGGATAGTACTTGGTAATTGTTAAAAAGTATATTCATGCATGCGGATTTTTAGCATTTATACAAAAATATATAACATAACAAGTGTCGAAAGTAATATATTGTACACGAGTGAAATGGCTGTCATACGACGCGATAGCCGAGTGCGACAATACCATGAGTGTGAATATTAATTTCGACACGAGTCATGTACACGTACCTACAATATTTTTTAATTATTAAAAAAAATAAATACCTAAATAAAGAAGAACATATGTAAGAAATTAATAAGGTAAATAAAATAAGTATTTAATAATTTTAGTAAGAAATATCGTATTGTGGAAAATATTGTAATTCATGGCCTTACGTATACTCTTACTCATTATATTCCGTTTTAGTCGTTTGGCGCGTAACGACACGCGCAGTTTAAAACTGATTTAGCACATTTAAAAAGTATATTAAGTCATACGTATAATACACAATTTTTTCTCTTTGATTGTAAAAGCCGAGTATGTAACTTGCTTTGCTATAATGTAGACTTTTAGTAGGAAAAAAACCGTATATAATATGCTTATTTGTAATTAAAAAACATCCGTTTATAATTAATTGTAATAACTTTGCTATAAATAATATTTTAATTAAAAATTAGACTTAGTTTTTAAGCTGGTAATTCTTCCTTTGATTTAAGCTATTACAGAGTTACTTAAAGTCAAGCCGAGTTATAGGTGCAAATTTACCTAAATGCCGTAATTTTTGCAAATTTTACAATGTTTTTGCACTACTTTTGCCATATCTAAACGCCATTTTTTATGTAAAGAATAGCCTATTCGAAATAAGTATATTTTGAAAAAATGAACATAAAAGCTGTTGGTAGATCCATATCCAATCCATAAAAAAGGTAAAAACTAAAAAGAAATTGTTACCGATTTATTAAAAGCTTTCAACACACAGAAGTTACTATGTCATTAAAGATTTATTTTCTGCACTAGCATAGGAGTTTTTCTCTGAAAGTTTAGGAAGTATTAGTGACGAACTAGGGGAACGTTTTTACCAAGATGAAAAGATTTTTTTAAAAACGACATCAAGATTTTTGGGATTAAAACATATCAGGGCATTATTGTTAGTCAATTATAAGAGAAACTGATTTAAATAACTTTAAAAGAAGGCAAAAATTAGTCGTTAATATTTTTTTTGTATTATTACCAAAATTACATATTTCCTATAAGTAAATACATAATTAATAAAAGAGACGTAAGATATTTTTTTAAATTAATTTTTTTGGATTACTTTACCCAAATAAATATTAAAATAACAACTTTTAGCTGGGACATAAAAACCATGTAGACTTGTGTCATTAATTTAGAAAAATGTTATATATTTTTTTATTATCACGGATCACGGTAACGATTTTTAAGGCTATTGAATTTATTTTTAAATAAGCAATAAGCGAAGTAACCATTGGAACCTATTTTAGCACAAAATTTAAGGGGACTAGTTTTGGTGTGTACAATTTTTAATATTAGATTGTTATATTTTATAAAAAATAAATAAAAACTTATACATTGAATGTAATGCATAATTTCTTAAGTTCGAACACTCTGTTAAGGATGTAGTAATGGCCTAAATAGTAATTTATTCAAATCAGCCCTAAAAATACAACTATTGGGACATTTATCCCTGTATTGTATTAAAGGGTATAAATGGGAAATTTACACTTTAAAACTATAGCCCCCTTATTTGTTTGCCGAATTTTTAACTGACTTTAAAAATAGGAGGAGGTTATATGTTCGATGCCTCTGTTTTCTTTTTTAATGTATGGACACCGATTACTCCGTAAATTGTGGACCGATTTTATGTTTTTCTTTTATTTAAAAGAGTGCACTTTCGCGGGGGTCCCATAAAAACCAAATCAGCATCGCGAAAGACAGATACTAGACTTATACTTAATATAGAAAAAGATTCAAATTCATAGTATTTGCCAGATTTATTTAAGTTTAACATTTATTAAAGAGATTAACTTAGTATCTTAAAATCCAAATAAGAAGCGACCGTGACCTAATTACTTAACATACTTCGTTTTTTTGTTAACAAATTATTTAAATAATAAAATTAAAATAAATACTAAAATTTGTAGGTGACCCTGTATAATGTTTGTTTCAATTTATTTATTCTATTTAACCATTCAAGTATACCACTATTTTTTTATTTTATAAAGAAAGTAGCAAAAAATAATTACAATAAGAAAAGGAAGTATAATCTATTACTATTTTGACCAATTTAATAAATATTTTTAAGCGTCAAAAATTTTTAGTTTGTAATTTATATTTTTATATAAGTTCTTCTGCTTAGCACCTCTCTTTAATATATGTTAATTTAATGCTTAAAACAAACGGAGCGGTTTTTGCGGAGTCGACAGTCTAGTCTGCGATGCGAGGAGGCGGTGCAAAACACACGAGTCGGAGAGCCGCGACTGCTGGCTGCCGCAGCAATCGCGCCGACTGGTCGTCTGTTTTGTGTACCAATACCATAAAGGCCACCAAGTCGGCTCGCCGACTCTTGTGTTTTGCACCGGTTCGTCGCTGACACGACCGCCAACTTGGCAAAAACCGCTCCGTTTCTTTTAATCCTAAGGACTACAATTTCCCTAATATATTAACCCTAAAATATTTTTTCTTTGCGGCCGATGAAGAAAATGCAGATTTTTACCTTCATCATAAAGATAAAGTTTTTTTGTCTCTAGACCCTACTGGAGCATCCATTTTAATTTCTAGTTTGTATTTTGATTTTTGTTAGGGGTATTTGCTTATAGGTTATGGTAAAATTTGTCTATTTGGCTAAATTGCCAAAAAATTGGAAAAACTAAAAAGTTTAAAATGTTGACCAAATTTTAGAGGTTTTTTTCCTTAAAAGTTTGACCCTGTATCAAAAAAATTGTCATTTTAACGTATTTTAAGCATATAGTTTTTTTATTTAGAATACAAAACGTGATTCTAATATTTTTACTGAGTGTTTTATAAAGCCTGAAAGTTTTCGATTTTCTTCGAAAAAAGTGGACATATTTTTACATAATTTTTATGAAAACAAAAACTTTAAAGCTAAAATTCTAAAATGATTTTGGCATATAGCTCAATGTTTAGTCTAGAGCATATTTATAATTCAAGTCGCCAAAGCAAATACTTTTAGAGATACGAATTAAATATGTAAAACAATTATGGAAACTATAAAATATCGATACGACACTACTTAATATCCTATTTAAACTATCCTATTTGCACTACGTGTTTAAAAATGCTGTTTGTTTTTATACATTATAATCGTTATAGACAAGACGCTCAACAAGAAATGACGTGTATTGTTTAAAAACGTATCCGCAACATGTTTCAACCTGCATTTCTTGGTAAAGTCGAACTAAGCAAACTATAAAATGTATATGGTTCATGAGTACTCATCAAATATTATCTAATAATACAACTTATTATTGTTGGGCAAAAGCCTTGTTGACCAGTGATAATTAAAAAAATAAAAATCTTAAACTATTTATGTGGTTACTTAATCGGCTAACGATGTATGGTTTAAAATTAAGTAGGTAGTAAGATTTCACCTAAATAAACATCATAGGTATGTATATACATCACAAGCTAAATAAAAACTTAAAAAAGTCATGTTTTAACTTTCAGATTGCTAATTTAATTTTAACAGTTTCTAAAAGTAAAATTTAATTTAAAAGTAGTAATTTACAAATAAAATATTTGTAAAAATAATCTACATGCTTGTACAGCATTGTTTTACTGTGTCATGGATATAGCTCCCAAAATTATGTTTACGCACGCTTTTTAAATCAATATTAATATTTATTAGAAGGTGATACTTTATTTTACGGTGCGTCGTAAAATGATGGATTAGCTCATTACCATAAAGCCATTATTTTAGTAGTAACTCGATAAACAACTATTTCAGATAACAGAAGATTTTTTGTTTTATTTTAAGGTGTATCAAGGGCGTAAAATAAAAAAAATCCCTTGGGTGGTGGTTTCCAAATTTATTATGTAAAAGGTTCAATTTTTTTTTTTGGTCCCAGTTTTAAAATTTTCATATTTTTATTAACTTTTGTTTTGCAACATTAGTTATTTCAAATATCAGGTCATAACAGTCTTAATTGTAATTTGCAATGAGCAGAGCACTTTAAACAATTTTAACAATAAAACCAAAAAGATCTACATTAGGTACGTCTCATGTACACGAAATTTGAACCTAAAACAACCAGGATCAAAAAGCACTACCAGCAGAGCTAACTAACTTGTCAATCGTTAAGCTATATTACCATATCTCAAGGATAATCAAATTGTTCTACATGGGGACAGAAACCGAATGATGGTGAAACTTAAAAGCAAGTACAAATATATCACCATAGAGCTACTTAATATTTATTTAAATCTTTGTGAACCGTGCCAGAAAAAATGAGTATCCCTAAAAAAGGGCTGGTTGTTAAGCCTATCAAAAGCAACGAATTTAATTCAAGATGGCAAGTTGACCTCATTGACATGCAGTCGGGAGCAGATGGCGATTACAAGTTTATTATGGTATATCAAGACTGCCTAACAAAAAAAACTGAGAGCTTTAAAAACCCAGATTGCTGTGGAAGTGGCTTACCATTTGCTGAAAGAATTTGCAAACAAGGTGATTGTAGAGTTGTGCCTTATGTGGGATGAACCAAAGATTGTATTGATTTTTCAAGAGACTGGTTACTTCAGTTATTTAAGTGACTGGTTTTCCAAGAGTCTGTTTTACCGACGGACATTTGTTGAACTTTTTAATCCTTGATAGAACATATTTTATTTTTTGGCTTTTTTTATGTTTACATTAAAATTTAGATTAAATAGAATCTTAAACACCATAATTTATTAAAAATAATTATTATTTCAGTATATCTGCTGATTGTCCGACAGACACATATTAAAGCCAATAACTTTTTTTTGCGAAACTTGGTCGACTAATGTCGCATATATAATAGAAAAAAATGACGAATGGTCGTAATCACTCTTTAAGAATACTGAATTATCGAAAGTGTACACAGTACGCATTTATATTTTGATTTTAAAATTATTGTGATTGTTCGACGAAAATACGTCGCGACGAACTTTCTCGTAGAACCAAATATACCTTTATGAAGGAAAAAAATGCTAAACTGAACAATGAAAAAAAACAGTAACATATTTTCTTTTAATAGGTAGTATACCAATAGAATAATTTTTAAGATTACAGTTATTTAAATAGAAGTCTTTCTAGTAATATAAAGTTATAGATACTGATTGTTGCATGGAAACACAAGAGTAAACTTATAAAATACGTCACTTTGAATCACTTGGAGAAATAATAAAAACCATAAATTCAAGAAATAATAACAATAAGAATTATTAGTTAAGAATTGGTTTTTATTGAAATTAATTAAATAAGTTACTAATAAAACAGTTGACTTTATATTCTCTGTTTTTTACCAGGGACAGGGTGATTTCGCGTTTGAACTATAAAACTTAATTGGCCTATAAACATGGGGTCAATTTGCGAAAAATATGGAGCTACAAAGATGACGGAAAACTGACGTTTTTATTTGGAAATAAATGGAATTTTATAAACATATTACTTTAATGGAAACACACTTTATTTTTTGATTAGATGAATATTTATATATTATTAATAAAGTCTCTAATAACCTTTAAAATGCATTATTTGTGTAAAAGGCGGTACTAGGCAACGTACTTTTTTTTCCAAGCAAATCAACAATACATAACAATGTGTTACTATATTAACAAATTTTATACCCAGATTAATAATTAAAATTATACCTAATATTTTATACTCCCCAAAGCCATGTTCAGACTTGGATACAATCGGGACAACATTGTCGGCCGACTGTATCTTGTTCAAAAAATTTTTAACAACAAAGTTGGCCAACATTTGCAGATGTTTCGCGTCCACACTAGTTTTAAAGCTCGTACAGACTCTGCCAAAGTTTTCCATATTAAATGGAAAACAGGCGACTTGCCGATTCCTTGGATGAAAACGCCCACCGATGTTGCCATGATGTTTGCAACAAGTCGGCCGACCGATGTGCAACATTCAAGATACAGTCGGCCAACAAATGTCTTCGCCGATCGTACCCAAGTCTGTACGTGGCTTAAGGCCAGTCGCAAATACAGCGACTTATGGTTGCCACCTCTACGGGTATGTTTTTCGACCCTCTGATTTCGAACTTTAAGTCAGTTTAGGCCGTACAGGTCCCAATTTATAAAAAAAAAAACATAAAAAATGGGTGAAAATTTTCGCTATTTCTTACGGTTTTTACAATTTACTTAAAATTGGAAGGTGTACTTCCTAAACTAATTTAAAATTCGGACATAGCGGGTCAAAAAACATGCCCCTAGATAGGTTGCGTCCGGTGTACAGGCACTTTTGTTTTAAATATGGGCCAGTGCACCGGTGCACAAAAAGGGGATTTTGTACAGCAGACGCATGTTTTTCGTCTCGCTGAATCCAAATTTTAAATCAGTTTAACCCGTACAACCTCCAATTTTAAATAAATTGCAAATAATGGTAAGAAATAAAAAAACACTTATTATAATGTTAGCAGCTGTAATTTTACGAAAAAATTTAGTGCTTATAAAAAGTTCTGCATGGTCTTAAACCTAACATTCAATCATCAGATATTAATGTTTTGCTTTGATATACGAGGTATGTTAAAAATATGAATTTTACTCAGGACAAAAGTACCCTTATTTTTCATAATATCAAAAGTTTTTAAAAAGAAAAGATGTTTACGAATAAAAATACCTTTTAAATATGCAAAGTGGTTTATTTAAAAAAAAAACTTTTTTTTAACATGTTTTCTGCAGTAAGAAGCGTTATTGTCATTTTTGGTGTTGAGAGTTCTTAAGCTTTCTTTACATATTACATTTCAAAATAAGTATGCAGTATTATACAAACTTAAATTTTTCACCTTTTACAGATAAATTTTTAGATTTACAAGTTTGCTTATTTAAATGGTATTTTTAATCCTAAATATCTTTCCTTTATAAAACATTTCGGTATTATGAAATATAAGGGTACGTTCCTTATAAGCAAACTTCATATTTTTGACATTCATCATATACCACTGACAAAAAATTAATATCTGATAATAGCATTTTAGGTTTTAGGCCATGCAGAGCATTTTATAAAGAATAACTTTCTTTCGTAAAATAAGTAATAAAATGTTTTTCATATGGTGCGAACTTAAGTAGACACACTGTATTACTCTACGTTACACATATTACCTTACATTACATTATTACCTACATTATATTACAAAACTTAATCAAACTAAGTCAAAGAACCGTTTTACACATCTAGGAATTATAACGAAATTTTTGGCCGAAATTATTTCCAAAACTTTTATGTAAATTTTCGTGTGATTTTTGATAATAGTACATTTATTTCTGTTTTTTACTTTTAATAATTTAAACTACAATTATTGCAACAATTTCTATAAAGCTTATGCACACTTTGCTTATGAAGTAAAGCCCGCTTAACACTGCATAATTTACCCCAATTTACTTCCTAATTAGTTGCTACATATTGTAGGGGAGAATGGAATAAAATGTTTCCTTAAGTTTTGCTCATACCTGTAACACCATCTAAACACCAATTTGTGGTAAAGATCCCCCACTAGCCATCTTTTTATGGAAAACTTTCTAGAATTTACTTCAGTTCTGAACAAATAGGCATGACTCAGGTGGCCCATAACATGGACAGAATATTATAGAAGAATGTTATGTACATTTTTAAAATTCTTTTTCTTAGAAATCATTTTATCCCACTCTCCTACAGATTAATTTCTGGTGAAGAAAAGTAGCTGGTATCGCCCACCTCAGCTTAATATTTTAAGAGTATTGTTTGTTGTTGTGATGAATTGCGGAACCCTTAAACCTATAGCTGTTTTCTGTTTTGTTGCTGATATTATCGTGCAGGAAAAAAATATTGATGATGGATTTTCGGCTTGAAACGTCGCATAAATGTAAGGTGTGATATGTCCTTTAGTTAATATTTGAAATACGAATTTATTAAGTTAAAAAACCAAATATTTCGCCTTTTTAAAAAACAAAATTAATGATGGTGGTTATTTGTTTCAAATATCTTTTCAAATTAACCTAACAAAAAAAAAACTTAAATTTAATTTTTTTATAATTCCGAAAAAAATATCGTTCAATATAAAAATGCGCAACTTTGCTCTAATTTAACCCATCCATTATCTCTTACCGTTTTAAAGATCCAATGGTGTTCCTCAAATTTGTAACAACCTGTATTTCTTATCCAAATTTAAGACCATTTGTCAGTGCTATTTGTGGCTTTTTAAGGTTTATTTAAATCTACTTTGATTAAATTTACCTGGAGCAGTGACGTCTTGAGGGGTATCTCAACAAACATTTCTGATAAAAAAATGTAATTCTTTGACTTAGCATATACAGGGTGATTCAAAAAACATATGCCATCGCTTAAGGGGAGATTCCTTAGCCAAAAATAAGACAAAAATGTCATATGAACATGGGTTCGCAAATACTTTGTTTCCAAGATACAGGGCGTTTAATTTTTTATTATTTTTCTTTTTTTTTAATATTTTTAAAACTACTTCAGAGATTTGGCTATAATTTGGGACATAAGGTACATTTATTAGTAGGCATATTTTGACTATAAGGAATTTGCTAAATTTTTACCAGAGGCGTACTTGTGGGGTAGACACAAAATATTTTTTTAATTAAAACATGTACGCCACTGATTTTAATAAATTTTGATAGCGCAATTAAATACTTTACTAAATGCTTAACAAAACTTGTCTCTTTCGAATTTCGTTTGGTTTTTGGGATATTTGCGATTTTAATACGGGCTGCAGCTACTGACCTCCATCTACATTAAGTTATAAATGTCATCAAAGAGTGCTTTAATTTAAAAAAAGAAAAGACCAGCAATTTAACTTAAAAAGTGGCTCAATAAGATGCTGAAAATGTCCTCCTTCAGCTTCGTTGCATGCTCTTAGTCTTCGTCCTAAAGATTTGCGTACTTTTGCGCAAATAGTACGATTTTGTCATATTGTTTCAAATGCCCCCTCTATCCTTTGTAACAATTTCTGCCTCGTATTTACGACTCTTTTGTAAACAATTTCTTTAACATGTCCCCAGAGATAAAAATCTAAGGGATTGATGTCTGGTGACCTCGGTGGCCATGCGACTGGTCCTCCACGACCAATCCAGCGAGGACCATACGCTTCATTTAAAAATCTTCTTACTTCAGCCGCAAAATGTGGTGGTGCTCCGTCATATTGGAACCATAATCTGTTATTGTTTCTAAGATAAAGTGGCAAAATATCGGGCAATTCGTTTATTAAGAAAGTGAGGAAAGACGCTCCATTTAATTTATTCAGTAGAACTACAGGTCCGATAATTTCATTTCCAACAATTCCAGCCTAAATATTAAAAAAAAATTGATGTTGGAAATTTGTTGTTTGCAAAGCGTGAGGGTTTTCTTCCGCCCATGTATGATTATTATGAAAGTTGCTATATATGTATAATGCTTCGTGCGAAAGATGCCTCGTCAGTAAAAAGTACGTATTTAGAAAAACGCCGGTCATTTTGCAGCTGATTGAAAAACCATTGGCAAAATACTTGTCTAGGGCCATAATCCCTGGGTAAAAGTAATATGGTTTAAGTTGTTGTTCTTGCAAAACTCGCACTACCGAAGCTTGAGAATTGTTTTCTAGTTCATTGGAAATTATTCGGGTACTGATATTAGGATCACGTTCTACCTAATTTAGTACTGCTTGAATTGTACGACAAAATCTTGAACGCCCGGAATTTGCTTTTACAGGTTGAGAGAGCCAGTTTCTCTTAAACGCCTTACGATGTACTCAAAAGTACTAGGGGCTCTTCATGGTAGCATAAAGTCTGGCGGCTTCTCTTGAATTTTGTCTGGTTTCACCATAAATTAACATTCTGTTAACTTTGACGAACTATAATTAATAAAAGGCATTTTTAATGAGTTAGAACAAAAATTTATGATAAAAACAATAGTGGGAATGTAATAGCCAATTTGTCAAATTTAAAGCAATTGTTTTTTTTTTCAAAGCCTTTTTAATGTTTTATGGCTTAACGCAGGTGGAGGTCAGCAGCTGCAGCCCGTATTAAAATCATGCTCAATTTACACAAAATAAGGACTAACACAACCCACAAACCTCCAAGCCCGCAGAAGAACCCCCAGGGGTTCCTGAGGTGGAGGGGCAATTCTCTTTCCCCTGCGCACGGGCCTGTTGGGACTTATGTTTAGATAAACTTTTTTAGGAGTAGAATCTGCCCTTACATTTTTTAACAACATTTTGTAACACTCTGTGTATAACCCAGTACTTAAAAAACGTCTATTAAATATAAAATTTAAATTTTAAAACAAATTGTAAGTTTAAGGAAACATGTCATATCTGGGTTACCTACATTTCCGGATTTTTGTTGCATGATTTAGATTTTCCTCAAATAGCTTTTTTGAACTTTTGTTTTATTAATATTTCGTACGATCGCGTCCTGTCAGTATGAAATATATTTTCGTGCCAAAGTCAAATGCTCAAATTATTTAAATTGCTTTATTTTATGTTACTTTCTGGGTATTCTTTTTATTTACGAATTACGTTTTGTATTTCTGATTTTTCGTATGTTTGTATGTACTAGGTAAAACAATTGCATTGAATAGCTTAAGTGTTTGGTAGATTTAATTACTATCCTTTTTGCGTCTAATTCCAGGGAATGATGTATTACAGGAAAAGCCTGGAACAAGTAGATTTAGGGTGATTCTTTACCTATACGCATAAATTTTGGAAATTATTTCTACTAGAACTGGCTTAATAACCGCCGGGGTTTTGATCAATTATCAGAAAACACTGCCGTCCAGCGGTTTCATTTATATACGTATATGAAAACCGCCAAAAATGTTATTTAATTTAATAATATCGGCGGTTTTTATTTATTTAATGGGTAGATGCCGCCGCTCGGCGGTTTTGCTTATAAAAACTATTAAAAATCGCCGAATAATAACTAAATTTTATCTAACCTTAATAACTATTTATTTTGCTGTGCCGTAAATGTTTCGTTTTGTGTTTTATTGTTTAATATTGTAGTTTAGTTTATAGCACCCTTTGGAAAAACAAATTGAAGTGGTATAGTGAGCTGGGAAGAGGCAAATGAAATCACTAATTATATTTATCCTAACGTTTCGTGGCTGCATTGCCACTTCTAAAGGGTCTATAATTAAAAAGACACATTACAAAACTATTTCGTAACATGGACTCAATATTTTACAACACCAAAAAACCCTTTAAAAAAATATTGTTAGGCAAAGGGCAAAGACCAACTTATTAGGACGTCATAGTCAGCATAAAAGTCAGCAATTAGGTATAACTTATTCTTAAAAAGTGGAAAATTATTTGTCTGAAAATTAAATAATAAATAATAAAAAAAAATTGAGGAAAAAATGTAAAAAAATGATATAGAAAAAAAATAAAAAGAAAAAAAACCTATCCTGAATTCTAACTTGTCAACACTCGTAACCCTGTGGCAATGAGCAAAAAACTTCATATGGACATATGTCCAAAACGTCTTAGTTTTTGAACCGGGTGTTAAAAATTAAAAAAAAATGTTTTTTTGTAATAAATTTTATACTAAATTGGATATTTTTCAAAATTTTGGCGGACGCCCCTTTGCATAAAAATACATTTTTGGACATACAAGAAAACGAATATTTTCACCAGTGTCGTCCATAAAGTCTTTAAGATAATTTTTTAAAGAAAATAATGGTTCTTCACTATATTTTTCTAAAATAAAAATACATTTTAAAATACCCATTTGGTTGAAAGCAAAATTATTGTCCTCCTGACTTTTTTTTATTTGATGTGCGGTTTTCGCGTTTATAAATGAGAAAGCAATTTTTAGCATGGGCCAATTTTTATCCAATTATAAAGTACCATACAAGGGTGATTTTATACTGCAAAGTTTAATAAAAGTGATAGAAAATGACAAATATCAAATAAAAAAAGTCAAAAAATAAAAAAATTTCCATAATAAATGCTGAATTGTAAAAAATATTTATTTTTTGGAAAAAATGCTAGTGTTTATGGCCGACACTGGTATTTTTTTTCTTGTCTGCCAAAAAGCCTTTTAATGAAAAAGGGGCTTTCCAAAAAATTTTAAATGGTATAAAAATATTATTAAAAAAACGTATTTTTTTTAAACTTTTTAACACCTCGTAGTTTAAAAACTAAAATGTTGGGACATAATATGTTTATATGAAGTTTTTTTTACTTATTTTTATTGTAGAATCCCCCCTTAAAGTTTGTCGGTTGAGTTACTAAACACCCAGTATAAGGTACATTAAAAACTTTGGGGTCATTAAATAGGAACTTGACCATAATTTTTTGGAAACCCTATAATGATACCTTTGTTTAAATACAATTCGTAATATAAAACAGTTTTTATTCGGTAAACAGATACGTAGAGATCGCTTTCTATTTGAATCTCGTTCAACCTGAGCTCTAAATAAATATGTTTGAAGTCACACGTTTTAACTATATTCTGTAACAAATAAACAAAGTAAATATTGACGTTAACCTAGACATCCCAACGCCATTTTTACTATACAAGAAGTTCTATTGAAGCATTTTTTTGTTGTTAATAAAAGCATTACATTTTCTTGCTAAACGGTAACGTCATATACGTATACGTCACGTATTTAAGTGTGTATGAAAACATCGCGGACAATGGTTTAAAAACTAGCTATTTACGTTACTAGACCGGAAAATGGTATTTTACGGGTCGACGAAAAACATTTACAGGGCGAGCCGTAGGCGAGTCCTGTAGTTTTGAGGAGACCCGTAAAAAGTATTTCCGGTCGAGTATCGTACATAATTTTTTTAATTGACCGGAAAAAAACTGTGTAAATTTTTAGTGTTATATTTAAACGACAATAAGGCAAGTACAACGAGGTTCTTTTGACTTTGAACTGTCAAATAGTAACAATTGAACTCTGACAATTTTTGTCATGGCTAACAGGATTTTTGATATCAGGGACCGGAAAGTAAATGAGAGACCGGAAAGTAAACTAGGGACCGGAAAGTAAATTAGTCCTGTAAAATAGCATTTTCCGCTTAAAAATTGAGTGAAAATTCAATTTTCCGGTCAATTAAAAGAAAAATATAATTATCCTTGTCGGGCGGGTGTATGCATTATACTCATTAAAAACTTTGTTCTGGTAATTTTTTTTAATGTTAACAATGATGTAAATGACAAGTAAAAAATTTTTATATTCGGTGTAAATAAAACTACACATTAATCCTAAAAATAAAAATCATAATCATTACTAAATGCTTATTGGGTTATGACGCAACTGTTTGAAAGCCTACATTTTCTTGATTCTCATATGTATTTATATCGTCATTTTTAAATACGGTTTGAACCACTTCGATTTTTATACGGTTAGCAACAAAACATGACCATACCAGTAGTCAGACACTGTCAAGTGACAGTAAGCTAAAAAAATATTGTATAATTTAAAATATCATGGCTCACGAAAAGATAACTGATCTATTTTTTCAACTTTTTGTGAAAAAATTCAGATGGTACCAAGCATTTACGACTGCATGGAAGGGAAATGTATCAAAGATTTGGGTGGAGACTTAATCAGTACGATATGCAAAAACTAGCCTTGTTTTTAAAAAATAACCCAGAAATCGTATCTTTAAATATGGCCTATAATGATATAGGAAATGAAGGTATTAAAATTCTTGCAGAAGAATATTTAAGTGAGGAAAATAATATGTATTATTTAAATTTATTACATTGTGACATAGAACCAGAGGGAATGAAAGCATTATCGTACTCCAAATGTCTAAAGCTTAAAAGCCTTAGACTTTTAGGAAATAAGTTAGGAATGGAAGGAGCACGTTTTATAGGAATACTTATTGACAACTGTCCTAGTTTAGAGGATCTAGATATTGGGGAAACCGACCAAATTCTTGAGAGTATTGAATCTCTACTTATAGTTATTGAAAAAAGCCCAATAAAATCTTTGAATATCTCTAGGATTATACCAACTTCTTTTATTCAAGTTATAACAATACTGTTCTGGCCGATAATCTTGGAATTTTGCTTAAAATGAATACTTCGTTAGAAGTATTACGGGTTCAAAAATGCGAATTTGATGGTAAGTAGGTAGTTCAGTAGCTATTTAAATTTATATTTTTATGGAAGGTTCCTAATTTGGTGAGTATTAATATTGGAAAGTATTTTAAAAACTACATATGCAGTGTGTCTACGTAAGGTGCGTTATGTAAAAAACTTTTTTATTATAAATTTTACGCAAAAATGTTATTTAATTTAAAAACTTTTGCATAGTCTAATATCTAAAAGGCAAGAATCAGATATTAGATTGTATAAGTCATTTACAAATTTTGACAAAACATGTTATTTTTGCATAGTAAGTAGAGTTTGTCGAGGCAATAAAGCACAAAAGTTTTTTTAGGACAGGGACAGATCGGAATGGGATTTTTGCATTAGCTTACACAAGGTATTTGTAAAATTTGTACCTAATTTTTGCCTTATACAAACAGAAACTTGCATGGCTGCAACCAAAAATGTACACAAGAAATGTTTTTATTTTAGACGCTCTTAAGAAATTTATTACCTTTGTAAATAGGAGTCAGAACTCGCCCAAGTTAGGGGTTTTTAGAGGTCGCTGATCAGAATTATTATGTTTAAATTAATTTCCCGAACACCTAGACCTCAGCAACGCCGGTGGATGTCATCTCCGTGGGACTTTCTTAAAATTTATGTCGGAAGGAGAGAAACTCACCGCCCAAGGCCGCTGAATTCAAATAGAGATAGTAGATAATTTTATTTCTCAGCAGGGAGGGGTTAATGGAATGGACAAAGAATGTTTCAGCCTCGTTTGTTCTCGCAAAATTTATTATCAATTAAAAATATAGTTAAGTGAAAAAAAAACAAGGTTTTCACCGTTTAAAAGATATATTTACTAACTTTTTGGACTTAAACATGTTCCATTATACCCAAATAACCAAAAAATGAAACAAGAAAAAATCTTTCAACTTACAAGCGCTACTTCACTTAAAGCTTTCTGGCGGGTAATTATCCCCTTTACCCCTCCCCTCCCACCCCTTTTCTATGCCAGTGTTTGGCGCTAACTTACATAGACACATTCTATGTATAATTTTAATTTTAGTTAAGGTACCAGCGAGCTATAACCATCGGCTTACTGCCAATAAGTTGATAATTGATTGATAAAAAATATATTCTGTATAGTCCCTATATACGGGTAATTGGATTTTTCTGAAAATTTGGCAACGTAGGTAGTTGCTAATTTTTTTATGATGCAGCGTTGCCGCTTATATAAAAAAGTAGCATAATGTTTGATATTTTAAGGGAATACTCTGTATCTTTTCGTATTTTTGGAACCTTCATTACTTTTTGTTTTTTTTCGTCTAAATTATTCTGTACCTATCTTTAACGGTTTTCGAGTTCATAATTATTTTTACATTTCGTGTTCAAAACATATCTCCAATTAAACTGCTTTTATTACTTTATCTGCATTCGTGGAAACTTTAAATATAGGATGTATCATCTTAAGGTAGGTAAGGCAGAACTATATA
This sequence comes from Listronotus bonariensis, assembly GCA_014170235.1. Lineage (NCBI taxonomy): Eukaryota > Metazoa > Arthropoda > Insecta > Coleoptera > Curculionidae > Listronotus > Listronotus bonariensis. The sequence continues at coordinate 83,496 of JACEGR010003385.1, forward strand.
ACTATAGATATTACCTTAGATTTAAAAATGTTCAAAAGTTTTTTTTTAATCAAGCGTCCTGTATATTATCGAGCAATCCAGAAGGATATCCCTATACCTAAATGCTATAGCCCCGGTGGCAAAAGCAAGTTTCTTTTAAAAATCAAAATTTTGCATAATTAATAATTTTTAAAAATATGTAGATGTACCAAAATCCTATAAAAACTTTAATAGTTTTATATAAAAAGAACTCCACGGTGTTATTTACAAAGATATGGTTGTTAAACATCGTAGGGTAATTTATAAAACAAATTACCTAATATACGACATAACAATAAAAATATAAAAGACATGCTGTGTAATAAATTATTTAAATAGGAAGTTGTGTAATAATAATAAAAAAGCATAACAAATATTATGAAAAGTAATAAAAAAAATTATTTGGTTAGGGTGAAATAATAAAAAGTCACCAAATTATTCTTAATTTTGTCATATTATGTAATAAAGTTAAAATATGACGATCTAACCTAACTTATCTTAGAAGTGATTTATTTTAAAGACAGAGTCAAAAATTTAATCGGTCTTTAAGTTTTATTACATAATTTTGTTAATGGTTGATTATTGCCAAAATGTTTAACAAAACAGAGTTCTATTAGGAAAACAGTTGAAATGTGCTCCTATTATCAATCTCGTGCTGTGGTATCTTGCACACATTCAAAACGTAGTTAGTTTTTTGAGCCACTCTGTATTTGACACTCAGATAAAAATTCTAAAAAGTTATGTTAAGCAGCTGTTTTTAGGAAACTGGATTTTAAAATTCAGTTCCTGTATGGCCAGGTCCATACAAGATGTTTCAGAACAAAAGGCTGATTTTAAGGATTGTGAATTTTTAAATAATTTTAAAAGAAAACTCGTGAAGACACAGAGTAGTTTATTTTTAAATAAATTTACTTTTTATAACTCTCTTTCTCAAAAGCTGGAATTTTAAGGACATAAGTTTATTTAAACTTTTTTTTAAAATCACCCAACAATTCACAGACTTAAAGTTTAGTATCTTAATATGAAAAAACCCGTATAGTTTAGATATGGTCATACAGAAAGTAAGTAGTATTTCATTTATATCCAGTTATCTTAAAGACTTTTTTTAAACTTTGAATACACATACTTATAGTCCTTTATACATAGGATTTTCTTAATAGGCCTTGCGGGACTAAATTTCGTGATATAAGCTTTTAAAATTTGCATTTTTAAGATGTAAGTCCTATCCTGACGGACGTTTTAGGGCACGTTTAATTAAATATTACTCTAACTTTTCTTAGAATTTTTACCTAAAACTGAGAATTAGTAATTGAGGATATAAAAACGTTTTTTCTTAAAAAAACACATATGAGCGGTACTCGTATACGAGGTATCTCAAAAATGTGAATTTTGACTTTACGCTCGCCGTTTCCGCTTATTATTATAGCCGAGGCCTCAGGCGCGGGGTGTTCGTACGACTCATGTGTAACGAGACCATAGATAACCTACATTTAGATCCGCAATCGCAAGAAAGCCTTTTTAGGATTTTTACGACCTCGCGCAGTTAACAAATGAATGAGTGGACGAACATGTGCACTTAAAAGCCGTGGCAAAATACAAACACCGCACCCCGTACCTTTCGTTCGCAGTCTGACCGTAACGCTCATTAGCTACCGTACTTCGAACAGAAAACCAGGACGCTGTCCACAATTTTTTTTCCGATAATGCGGATAGTCTGTTTGGCGCCAGGTGTGTTTACCCCTCAATTTGCTTGCGCACAAACCGGTTTTTTGCTCATAAAATGTAACTTTTGTTTCGCGCAGGTTATAAAATTGGCAATCGATCTAGAACGTGTTCGAATGTTGCAGCTCAGTGTTTAATTAGTTTAAAGAAGTGTCGTAAAGTAATAGATAAAAGAAGTTTACTATGTTTTGCACCTATATTTTGCTTGTATTTTTTTAAGGCCACGATGTCGAGTTGCTTTTTGGGAGGTCTTTACTGTCACAAAAATTTGCTAATGTTGGATTTATCTGCTAATAAAATTGGAGACCATGGCATAGAATTCCTATCCGGTTGGTTTAAAACCAGGCCAAGTTTGTTAGTTTTAAAAATTCCTTGCAATGACATTTCTAATGTTGGGGCTCAAGCTATTGGCCAAAATCTTCCTTTTACTAGGATACGACTTCTAGATCTTCAATATAATAAGATTTATAACGAAGGTAATTATTAGTAAATAAATGTAAATGCCTTAGTTTTAAAATATCTTATTACCAATTAAAAGTGCATTTTAGGTTAATGAAAAAAAAACATATTAGTTATGAATATCTGGACCATATTTACCATTCATTACTTACAAGTTAAGTTTTCGTGAGTAGTTTCATTTTGACGAGACACCCAACCTTTTTCCTTACAACAATTTTCGTTGGTGTTAGCATACGGGGTAGTAGGGATTAAATATGTTGATTTAATGAATATCAAAAAGCCAGGATAACGTACCTCGCAATTTCTAGGATAACGTGGGTGTTAAATTATATAAATAATATTTAATCAACAGAAAAAAAAATTTGCTGGTTGGTAGTTATTTTTTACGACACTGTTGTTCATACATGTTGGTGGTGGGGGATTCTTTATGAAACCTTATATAATGTAGAACAAATATTTTCTTAGTTTATTTAGAAAATTATCTTAAAAATTAATAAAGAAAATCCCTGTTAGTAATACATTCTTGATATTCGTCAAATCAACACATATAATTCCTGCTACCCCTGTAAGCTACCTCCAACAAAAATTGTTGTAAAGAAAAAGTTGGCCTTTCGTTAAAATAAAGATACTTACAAAAAATATGCTTGTTAGTAATGAATAGTATAAACGGACCAGGGATCCCGCCCCCTGTGCTTGTCTAAAGTCAGGACCCCCTCCTAACTTTTGAATGGTTTAAGGACTTTAGTAGGACAACATAAACCAAATTTAAGACAAGAAATGACTGATTTAAATGTCAAACTGACAGCTGGGTGTCATTTTGAAAAGATAAAAGAAATGAATAAATTTAAAAGGACACAAATCCCTACATGCATTAAATAAAGATAATTTTTAACTTTGCGAACCACTTTATAAACAGTTGGTCATTCTTTCCCAAATGTGATATTTTCTTACCAGTATTTAAAATATTTGTTAAATGGTGATTCAATATACAGAGTGTTTTAATAAAAAAATCAGTTACTATTACACTTCTAAGGATAACCATATTTCCAGACTTATAAATTGGATATATTACAGTTGGACGTTTTATAGAGCTCTTTAATAGATCTTTTAAGTAATGATATATTATACAGGTTTTTTATTTAAAAAAGTATGCTATTTTGCAATAAATTAAAATCCCAATATTTAGTTCATTTTGTTGGCAGCACGTTAATCAGCGAATAAACACTACTGCTTCTTTAACGTAACCGACTTCGTCTCTTCGATAATAAAGAAGTTACCAATAGTGCCGACTTAAGTTTAATTACTCTGTTATGTAAAGGCATACTGATCAATCGACTTTAAAACAAATATTTTTGTTTTGTCATAGACATATCCATATAGTGCCTGGGCCAGTAATAAAATGGACTTTTAAATAAGAACCCTTTTAAGACCTTTTAGGGGGTTCCTTCTGACGAGTCTACCACGAATATTCATACCGCCATACATGGAAGCGGCGCTTTAACCCCACCTGTCAATGCTAAATATTTCGGGTGTCAAATTATGCGAACAAGGCACTTTTCTTTTGTCGGAATAGTTTACCACAATGTTTTACATAAAATGTTTAAACATTATGCCAAAATTAGTCAAGAGCTACAGTCACAAAACCCGCCTAGTTCGGCACCCGAATCATGTGTTTGAGCCTTGTAGTTGGACTGTCACCCATTTTTGTAAAAATGTTTAAAAATTGTATGTAAAACATTGTGGTAAATTTTTCCGACAAAAAAGTGACGCGTTCGTCCAGTCCGACACTTAAAACATTTGACATTGTGAGGCTGGGTCAAAGCGCAGGTTCCATACATGGCGGTATGAATGTACGTGGAAACTTGTCAATAGGAACCCCTAAAAGGTTTTAAAGGGGTTCTTATCATAAATTTCAGTTCATTATTGGTACCGGCACTACCATTAAACCTTCTTTTTTAAATAGGTTTAAAACTATTTATTTAGTTAAAAATATTTTATTTTTGTTTATTACGTACCTTATCCTAAAAGACAATAAAAGAAGAAAAGCTAGAGGTAGAATTTCGACCTTCTTATCTAAGTTTAAGAATATCTAATAAAAGGGCGAGGCAGGGACATTATTAAAAAGTTTAAATATTTTCAGCTTGATCATAAACAGGAAGCCGGAATTTTAACTTAACTACATAAACTAGAAAAATAAACTTAGAGTAGGATTTATCCAACAACGTAAACGTATTATTATTGTCAAATTTAAGTGCCAAGTACCGGACTTTAACTTAAAACCTAACAAATTTATATATCTATAAAAAGCTTTTATTTTTAATACACCTACAGGGTGTCCGCTAATTAATAATATATAAAAAAACTAACAGATTTCTAATGCTAAAATATTAATAATTAATCAAACCTACCTATACTCAAAAAGTGGTAATAGGGAAAATACAGGGTGTCAAAGAAAAAAAAGTTCTGGTTTAATAAATATTGATACATTTCGAATATCCTAAAAAAAAATCAATATTAATTTTTATGTGTATGCTAGAGAAAGTGCCACACCAATTAAATATCTATAAAACATTTCAAACTTTTTGTGCTACTCTGTATATAGTTATCCGTATAAGTAAACCGGTAAACTTTCCTATGCTTTCTACATAAAAAAGGCACTGGTCAACCATTTTTAAGATATATGCACGTTTAAGTTGTTTAGTGCATCTGAAAAACACATTTTAAAATAGTGTATTAACCTTAACTACAACTACAATAAACGAACGACAAAGGCCTCAGCCACGATACTAAGCGTAAGCGGCCAGCGTAGAGCGAAAAATGTGAGAGCGCTGTCTTTGATCTTTATGCGAGAATAAAAGAATTTGTTTTTTTCGTCAGCCTACTGCAATATTTTTAAGCGAAAAAGCCTTTCTGCTGGCCGCTCGAAAAGCATATATATTATTCGCGTATTCCAATGTATATAAACTGGTTTAAAGACGCTGTCTACCACAAAATATTGTAGTCACTACCGACAACAAAGAGATTTGATACTTTCCGCTTGGTGCTTACGCTTGTTATCGTGGCCGAGGCCTTAATATTTTCTTCCATATACTTTTTGGTTGCACTAAACCACTTAGATGCAAAATTTCTTGAAAATAATTGCTCATAGCCATTCCTACAAAGTAGACCATTTTAGTGTAGAAAGCATACAGGAGTTTACCAGTTTACTTGTATGGTACATACAGAGTAGCAAAAAAAGTAGTTAGCACGTCTTAGAGAAATTTAAATAGTTTAGCGTGCGCCCTTTAGTTTACACATATAAAAGTAGTATCAGATCTGAATAGCTTACGTTAAAAAAACCTTAGGATACTTAGTTTTATTAGAATATTTAAAACATATTCAAAGGTTTTTAAAATAAATTGAAAATATTTTTAAGTTTGACAGCCTGTATGTCCTTTGTTAACAATGTTTGGATATAGGTAGGTTTGGTTAAATTTTATTATTTTGGTATAGGGAATCTGTTATTTTTCTGTGTACCATTAATTAGCGGACACCCTGTATTATAGTATTAAATATAATTAAAAAAAACTGTGAAAGCCAAAGCCCTTAATATTAATGTTAAAAGGTGCCCCATAATGCATTTTAATTTTCCATATGATTAACATGGAAAGCTTGTTTTTGAGTTTGGAATTTTTAAACTCTTTAATACTTTATCAAAAGGTTGGAATAAATCTTGCTTTTGTATAAATTTAAGGGCTCTACAAAAAGCCCTCCTATAATGTTTCGATAAACCGACGGGTTTTTTTTTATTTTTTGACGAAACTCTAAAAGTTACCGAAAATTTTGTCGAATTTTCAAAAATCTTTGTATATCTTTTTTTTTGTTTTGCAAATCCATTAATTTAACTGTCAAAAATTTAAAATTAAAAAAAATAATAATAAAAAAAAACTAAGAAAAATTATTTTATACAGGGTGTCTCTAAAAGGTCTGTACAAAATGCTATCACGAATTCCTTGGGCCTAAATACCACGATCTAAGGCAATTTACCTTAGTCCAAAAGTTAATAGTTTGGAAGATACAGGGTGTTAAAATTTAATTTGGATTTGGATTGGTTAACCAAATTTGGTATTGATAGGTTTTTAGGGTTGGAAATCGCTGCCAAATTTTTCCGTAATATGTAGAGGAGCCATTAACAAAAGCTTACTTAAATTAATGAAAAAAAAATTAATTACGATATTGATGTTACTATTGCAATTGGAAAAAAACTGCATTCATAAATAAAATTGTGGGAATTTTTTAAGTTTTAATTAAAAAAAAATCATTTTAATTTTTAGAGACACCCTGTATCATTTTTATATGTATAATAATATTCTACCCTATCATATATATCACCCACTATAATTTTGTCTTTATATAATCATAAATAAGATGGTTTAAAATTTTTTAAAATTTAACAAAAAAATATATATATTAAAATTTTTGGAAACATCCCGTATGGGTTTTTAATGTTTTTAAGTAAAATTTATTAAGTTTATTGATTTCCAATAAAAAATTGTCAAAAATATTATAAATAAAAAAAACAATTTTTTTAACATTTTTTGGTCAAAATTCTATTGAAAATCACATTTTATTTTATATCTTTGTTATTTGGGCCCAAAGAATTTGTAGTAGCTTTTTTTATGGAGCTTTAAGAAAAATTCGGATGGCCCAGTTAAAGCGTGAGAGATGTATTTTGTGTGGTATAAAATGTTAAGTCTAAAATATCCCCACTGAATTAACAATAAATTTGATTTCCCAACTTTTTTTGAACGATGCATAGTTTCCAAAGAGAAAAAAACACTCTTATTTCCTTAAAAACCACTTTAATGTATGCCAAATTTGTTAAAAAAATAATCAAAAATAATTGGAAATTTTAGGTTTAAAATGTTAAACATTTTTGTCATTATTTTTGCAAATTCGTCATGCATCAAAATGGTTTTTATTTTTTGCATGAAAACTATGCATCACTCGGAAAAAAGTTAAGAAATGAAATTTGTTCCAATTTTTTGGGGATTTTAGAAATAGTTTTAATTATAGAAAAAGAAGTAGCGTACCATATTTTTTCTTAAAAAATAGTCCATACAAATATGGTACGGACGTCACTGGTAATTTTTTAAAATATTTTACATAGAAAGAAATGTCAAAATGTCTTTTGATGCTGTTAAGCAGTGTACCAAATAACTATTAAATATCTAAAGCGGTTTAAAAACTATGATAAAAAATGCTTTTCTTAAAATTTTAACACCCTGTATATTTAAAAGAAGGCGTTTCCGGACATATGTTTATATAGGAAACTAACGCTTATTTGCGACGTAGAATATGCCATTAAAATTTGATGCATGAATTTTAAGACACCCTGTATATTAGGTGGCGTAATTATTTAACAAATTAAAACTAATTTTGAAGTCATCTTGATGTAAAAATATCCAAAGAAAAATTTAAGTTATTATGGCTGTAAATAAAATGATATACAAACCTTGGTAAATGTTTCTTTACGCGCGCCTGGGTAAACCAACTGTTTCCTTTAACAGTAATGAAACACTTTTTACCTTGGTTTCTTATGTACTAATATTATCTGATATAATTTTATTTATTAATTTTTTTCTTTTGGTCTATTTTTTAAGGTATATCAGATATACTTAGCAGTTTAAGGAAATCTACTCCGATGAGAATGTTGTATCTTTGGGGCAACAGTTTTGATAACAAATCTTTGGACACGCTTGACAAAATACTTAAAGCAGGAATACTAGATCAAGAATGCATTGATATAAAGATTTATTATATTGATGGAGAAAAACATGCGGCCTATTACCCAACAAATCGTTTTAACCATAAAAGTTACTCTGTGCTCGATTATGGATATCCACCAGAATTGAAAATCATTAAAAATAAATTACATGATCCTGCTGAGAAACCTAGAGCTTTGGTTAATTTTGATTTTGTGGAAAGGTTTCCCTTTATTTAAAAGGACAAAAAGTATTGTAAATAAAGCAATTAAAATGTTTACAATAAGTCTGGTTTTAAATTTTATTTGCTTTTTCTTTTACCGAAAGTACTCTTTTATTAAACCATATAAATTTATATGTTAAAAGTCATCCTAAATATCCCAAGCAGCAAGCTGACGTCTTATTGACGTCTCTTTTTAGCCATTTTTGGTCAGCAAAGACGTCATAAGATGACGAAAAAATGACGTTAAATTGACCTCCCTAAGTCACAGACAAAAGACTTCCCGTTAATAACGTCATAATGACGTCTTTATAATGACGAAAAATTGACGCATATACTTTTTTTTTAGCTAAAATGATCCGATATTTTATTTAAAAAATAAAATAGGAAAAAACTCCTTACTGCTTGCAATTCTCTTAAACTGCAAGGTCGCATCTCCCGGGACACTGTCCAACCTGGAGATGCAGATTTTCACACTAGCCGAAAATGTTTCTTTCAAAGCTAATTGAGATAACCAAACGCACACCGTTATCGAACTATTTTGGTTTCATTGGTACGGTGTAGGCAATAAAAAGCTAAGATGTTGAATAAACGTAGTAATTTATTGTCCCTTACGCCATCTATCGGTGGAGTTTTTTCTATTTTAATTTTGTAAAATTATTAGTCTAATTTTTCTGTTATGTAATATTTCGTTTGGATTTTGACACGAATCATATAATGTCACAAAATTTTCCCGGCGGGTTTTCTAAACATGACGTCATTTGATTTTTATGAGCTAGTATGACGAAAAAATGACGTCGAAAGATGTCACTTCAACGCCGTCAAAAACACGTCATTAAAATGACGTTAAAATGACGTCATAATTTTGGTCTAATGACGTCCTATGACCAAAAATGACTTAAAAATGACGTCATAATGACGTCAGCTTGTTGCTTGCAATTTTTATTATTACTACTTTCTTGGACGTCCACTCTTTTTTATCTTTTTGTCATCCCACGAAGGCATATGCCTAAATACCGGAGTAACGTGGGTGTCGGGTTATTAGATGTTTAACCCATCGTTCCCCCTGCTTCGTCAACGTTGTCCAAGCACTGAAACATGCAGTTATGCATTTCACAGCACCTTTTAGGAAACGTGGCAGTGCCACCACGGTCATTATTTTTAAATAACTACTACCTAAATATGTCTCACCCGCTGGGAATCGAACCGGCGACCTCTGACTTCGAAGATCAAAGCTCTGTCCACTGCGCCACTATTTTAATTTGTTAACTGACCAGTTATCACTTAAAAATGGTTGGAGATAGAAACCATTTAAAACGTCGTGTAAAGGTTAATAAACAAATTAATACAATAAAAGACCGAGGAATTAGTATTATTGAAATCATATTATTGTCTACCACTTTTAAAAGATTCTAAATAATACCGTTTCTTTAGTTTTTATATGAACTTTTAAAATTTGGATTTTTGTGCATATAGCTACTTAATCCAAATTTTATTACTTATTCCAACTAAAGAATAATAATATTTGGATTTTTATGTGGACGACTTGGTGGTGTAGATTAATTTAATAAACATTTAATATACTGACAAAATTTTGCCATCATCAATTTTATCGTCATAGTTTACCCCCTCCCCCTCAAATCTTCTAAAACTATTCAAACAAAATCAAAAAATAATATTTTTTCTATTTTTTTTATATCTAACAAAAACCAAATCTTTTCAAAATTAGTGGTACTAAAGTGAAAAAGAAAAATTGGAAGACTACAAATTATTATTTGTAATTTTTAAAGTGTTTTTTAAAAATAATTTGTGGCATTTTAGCTACCCATAAAGCACTTAAATCTTATGAAACTTAAAATTCATTTTTAAATAGAATCATTCTAATCTTTCCCCAGAAAGTCTAGGAGCAGCTAATAATTTATTTTTTGTTGTCCCCTATTTTTCGAATATAGGACCCTCTTTGTGCCGTTGTTCTAAGTAAAAACCTCAATAAAAAACTATTTTGTTTAAAAGCCTATACAGGCAAAGACGGAGATTTATACGTTTGTAATGTTTGAATTAAATATTTAATGTGTGTATAAAGTTAACTCTACCAAAAAATTAATAATATGTTTTTTATTTATTGTGTTCAACCTATAACAACAAAAACAATTTGCACTGGCAATTGAATCTAAGAAAAAACATATGCTGCATTATTCATTACAACACTTGCACTATGGAAGTTTTGAAAGAGCCTCACGACCAAAATGAGTATCAGAAAATACCGAAAAATCAATAAATTGATACAAAAGTATATTTTGCTTGATAAATATACTATATCTTCACATGAGTTGCAGCCAGGGAACAATATATTAATAAAATAATAAAAAAAAATATTAATTTTGCCAAATAACATACAGTCAATTTTCCATTTTCGTGATTTTATATAACATGTCAAATGCTCTTCGCCGGTAATTCCGGCATTTTTGATATGTTTAACACAATTTTCCAATAACACAATAAAATATGTAACTAAATGAGAATATTACCAATCTCAGCACGACATTGCACCAGTTAGAGGTCACATCCTCGACAAAAGAATTTTTAATGTTTTTGACATAAACAAAAATTTAATTGCAACATTTTTGCTGAAATAAATTTGAAAATGTAGAAACAAATGAAAAACAAAGCTGATGATGATATCTAATCGAAACGTTAAAATAAAATTCAGTCATAGGAATGATTCTCCAAAGTTACCTCAACAATACTCAGCGGATTCCAAAATTACTTTGAAAATAAAAATTACCAGCACCAAATGCACATTTTTATTCAGTCGAATACCGAATGGCAACCACACAGATGTATTCGACTACTATTTGAATGCCAAAGCCAAATGTATTCTAAATAAGATTCAGATTACCGAGTATTCGAATACAACCCAACTCTGATACTGTTGGACACTAAAATGGAATATTTTTAGGGCTAAGTATTCAAAGAAGGTTATTTTTTTTTTTCTAATACTATCTGCACGAAATAATAATATTTATTAACTACTATTATTTTTTATAACAATTATTACAGAAAATCTTAATGTGTAATACAAGTTATGTTTTGTTTTATTGATTCCTTTTAGGGATGGATTAAAAGATAATGAAAAATACTAAATTTTGTTGACCAGTGTCATTTATTATTATAATAATTTAGAGTGTTAACAATCAGAATAACCCTTCTTGTGCTTGACTAATTTTAATATAGCCGCCTCTAACTAACATGACATAAATATCCTAAGCGGATCTTAAAAACCACTTTCGTCGTACTTTCAGACGCGCGTTGTATAAGTAGTTTAAGTAGGAGGGAGGGGACTTCCTCCGCCCTTTTCTTTGTTATAGTAACCCGCATATATTTCCATATTTTACCACTGAATAATTTCAAAGCGGGACCAGTCTTGGAATTTTCCTTTGGAGCACGTTTAAAAGCTCTATCTTTATTTCATTTACTTTTTCAATAAAATCCCAATTCTTTATTGATCATGCATGAGTTTTGGTAAAAAAGTAAAACTTTTGATTTTTTTTTAAATTAAAGGGTTTTAATTATATTTCATTATTATTTGGCTTGGTTTCTTTAAAAATGTATTATAACAAAATTTATATTTTTATACTCATATAGTCTGTCAAACATTTATTAATAAATCTACCACAAATTCTCTAAGCATAAATACAATGATCTAACGCAATTCATCTTAGTCGAAAAAGATGATCGTTTGCAAGAGATAGAATTCGAAAGTTTTTATTACTTTCTTTTTAATACTTTTTTTTATGATTTTTTAAAAATGTTGTTTCAAAATTTGGTTCTGGCATGTTTTAAATAACTTTGTTACAACTTACCTCTTTTAAAAAATTTAAATAATAATATTTTTTAGTTATTTTTTAATAACTCTTAACTTTAGGTATACAAGTTGTTATGAAAATAATGTTCGACAATTTGCATTGCATTATTCTAAGCAAAAAGGTCCTGTCTCTCGCACTCTGTAACTTGATATAAAGAAGAAATAGGTAGAAAAGAAATTTTCTTTTCATGTCTTGTCTGTTCTCGGTATCATTATTTTTAAATATATCGTAAATCTTAGGCAGTAAAAAAATAGCCTACTGGACCTTAAAACGTTGGGTTCTTTGGTGGAAAAATACACTCTTTATTAAAAAAAACACTTTTATTTCTTAAAATTTATGTTTTTAACTTATGTTTTATATGTTTCATTTATTTGGAATATTCATATATATTTTAATCAGTCCAAGTCCATTAAATTTCCGGATTTTAATAGTTTATCTTTTGCTTAATTAAAATGTAAAGAGCTTTTTCTATTTTGTAAAAAAATTAGAGGAAAAAACAGCAACAAGATCTGCGTGAAAAAAAAGAGAGGTTGGCGGGATAATATTATTAATCTATTTGAATTAGCAAGAGTTTAGGCGGTGTTTTAGATTGTAGGAATTTAATGAAAATATTTATTAGTGAGCTCACACCCTGTGTAAATGTAAAAGTTAAAACAAAATACAATATAACAATATAACATAAAGAAATATTATTTCTACAAAACACTAAATAAAATTTGTTTATTCTTGCGATCACAATTGCAATGGCGTCAATGTCCCCGCAAACGCCTGCTTATAAAAGAAGGGAATCATCCATGTAGGAAGAACGAGATCAATTTATACAAAACGCCATACCAATAAAACAGGATAAATGAGAGAAAAGATCAAAATCGCCTTTCTATTTCCAGGCGTTCTTGTTGCTGATGCCTAAGTGTGGCCGAAAGACTTTACGAAGTTCGAAAAAGACAGGAAATAGAAAATAGAGAAAAAAATCTTGCAAGTTATCGAGTGCGGCCTCTCATAACTTATGTCCGAAAATTAGCCGTTCTGGAGAAAAAAATTTTGAATTTATTTCTTTATAGTCAAGAAATAAATTAATGTTGCACATTAGTAACTTAAAATCCTATGTCAAATAGCTTAAAATGTATTAATACATCCTATTTATTAATTAACAGTCCTTAAAACATATTTTTTCTGCTTATTAAATACAATTTTTCAAAGAAAAACAAACAAAATCCATCATACTATTTGGCAACGTCATACTCGGCCTGACCTGTTCCCGCACTCTGTAACTCGATCGAGAAAAAAATCTTTCTATGCAATTGCAATGTAAATCATATTGCAATTTTAGGAAATTTCTTTTTATCGAGTTACAGAGTACGGAGTCTGACTGGCTGAGACATTATTGGTAGGCAAAAAGAAATACCCACATCAGGTAAAAATTATTTGATAGGAAAAAATTGTTTGATATAGTTTTTTGCATAACTTGTTGCAAGAAATGTTTACTCCTAATTGAAATTAGATTTTCAGTGAGTATCAGTGCGTGCATTTTGATACGAAGATATTTTCGGTACGCGAGTTCACTATATGCTTATTATTTACGGAGACTCGTTGTAATTCTAAGTTTGTACGATTTACGAATGTTTTTTTTTTCTTTTTTGGTGCGTCAGATCGTTTTAAATAATTGACTGATAATCATCGGAGTTGGTGGTGTATATCGCCAAGTATCGGTAAGGCCTGTTCTTTTAAGTAAATGTACTGTCCTAAATGCATTATAAAATAAAAAAATGCCACAAAAAATTGTTTAAAAGTATGCAATAAGAAAATTTAAGACATAATTTTTAAAAAATTTAGTACCAACACAACGTAAATAATTCGATGAATAATTTTTCGAACTTCGTTATCTGTATCGAGATTGTGTTGCAGCGTTGCAAAATGTTTGGGAAAATTTAATTATTTACGATTTATTTTCCTCTAGCACTATTGATTTTTAAACATATTTTGTAATGATTTTTTTTTCTTAAAATAATGCAAGGAATCACCTCTTAAAGTTACGAAAATTATTTCCCTAACATCCTGAAAAGTATTCATCCTATGTAGTTAGGATTTAATACAGTATTTAAGAGTGTAATTTATGTAAAATACCTGTTTTTACTTAAACAAATGGACTTGATAGTCGTCACTTATATTTTCAGCCACTCTATATACTTTAAGTGAAAAAACACAAGCCAAAAATAATGTTTGGCATGTTTAAGTGTTTTTCAAAAATAAAACTCTTTAATTAGAAAAAGTTTAAACGTGCCTTCCTACAAAAGACCCTGACAATTTACATTGAAAACTGGCATTGTGCATTGGTGTGATGAAAAAGAATGTTAAATTTTCATTTCTACTGCTTATACATGGTGCCCAGTGGCTCAACCGACAAACTTTAAGGGGTGGTTCTAAAATGAAAATTAGTAAAATAACCTTATATAGACATACTGGGTTAGTAAATAGTACTGCAACTTTTAAATATTTTTAAAACCGCTAAAGTAACATTTACCAAATTTGGTATTTAAGGTGTTCTGGACATGTGGAAATAAACAGTGATATCGGCACTGTTGCCATAATTTTCAGTTTTGTGCTAGCACGTATTGTTTTAATTTTTTTAATGGAATGCCCTATTTATTTTTACTTTATTAAATTGGGCGAATCAAATTAAGTAAGTTTCTTAATTTTTAAAATTCTGTCTCTACTTTTAGCAAAAATACGTGAGCACCAGGTATCTTTAAAACCGCTTAAGCTGTGTATACAAAATTTAATATTTGGAGGTTTTTAGACATGTCTTACTGATATCAGCTTTGTTGCCAAATATTAAAGAAAATGTAGGTGTTGTCATATCTTGGTAAATGGTAAAAAAAGATTACATTCTGAAAATATGGAATTTTACTAAAGTCGGCACGCTTATATTATTGCAATTAAAATAAATAGAGCATTCCATCTAAAATATCAAACATGTTACGTGGACGCAAATCTGGCAACAACGACGATATCACTGGAGTTATTCTACTTGCCCAAAAACCGTTAAATACCAAAATTTGTAAACGCAGCTTTAGCGGTTTTGGAGATATTTGAACGCCTCTCTGAACTTTTAACCTAAACTGTGGTCTGTATCATATCTTAGCAAATAGTAAAAATGGAATTTTAAAAATTTGTGGACTTATAAAATTTGAACTGCGCAATTAATTGCAATGAAAATACATGGGACATTTCATTTTAAGGAAAGGAAAAGATACGTGTAGCACAAAACTAGAAAATCTGGCAACAGTGCAACAGTTAAATTCTTTATACCGGATACCTTCCAAAAACCAAATTTGGTAAATGAAGGTTTAGCGGTTTTAAAGATATTTAAGAGTTGCAGTACTTTTACTAACCCGCAGTATGTCCTAAACGTCTTTGTTTTGAACTACGAGGTGCTAAAAATTCTAAAAATATTGTTTTTCTTATAATAACTTTTATATCGATTTTTGGAAAGCTCCTTTTGCATTAGAAGACATGTTTTGGCTTACAGGGAAAAAATATATTCATCAGTGTCGTCCATAAGGGCTTTAGGGTAAATATTTAAAATAAAAAATAATACGCAACTGCTTTTTCTTAAATAAAAGTGTTTTTTTTTTTTTAATTTTTATTTAAACAAATTGTTTTTTGACTTTTTTTATTTGTTGTACGGTTTTTGCGTAAATAAATAAAAACCTTTCTTCGTCATCGTCATTTCGTAAAGCTTTTATCAAATTATGCAGTAAAAAAATACCTTCATTATTTATATTCTTCAATTAGATAGGTATTTCACTATGTCGTTTTGTTTATTTACGCGAAAAAAAATCAAACTGGTTTTTAACTTAATGTAAATTTTAAAACATTCCTTTACTTTAGAAAAAAATGCAGTGGCGTACCACTTTATCTTTTAAAAAACTTACCTTAAACTTATGTTTGACACTGATAAAAATTATAGTTTTTCTTGTATGCTAAAAAATATTTTCTAATGCATAGAAGGCATTTTAGAAATGTTCTAAAAATGTCTAAAATTATTACAAATATAAATATAAAGAAAATATATATATTTTCTTTAAATTTTTAACCCCCGTAGTGCCAAAACTAACACGTTTAGGACATATGCACACAATGAAGTTCAATTCCTACTTTTTTATTGTAGAATCACTCCTTACTTAAAGTTTGTTGATTGAGTTATTGGACACTTTATATTTGTATAAAATTTTGGGTTGTCCTTGTCAAATAAACTAATGTCCAGGGAATTCGACAGGCGGACGCCACCCCAAGCACGGAAAAACGACCAATATCAGTCCTAAACATCGGGACTTTGATCTTAAATAAATGATACTCCCGACCATGGTAGAAAGGTTCTGGAAACAGCCTACGCAGGGGCTGCAGTGACTCCAGACTGGTGTACGCTTTGTATATTAGTAGTGTAAGGAAATAGTTCCTTTTGCATTAAAGTGGTTTTCACCCCAAATGCTCTTAAGTTACGGATGGACTAAAGCCTCGATAAAAATCCAAATAAACCCATCTTGCGGCTCTTCGCTCCACCATTTCCAGTTGGTGGATAAGGCCCGTCTGGTACGGATTCCAGACAAAGCAACAATACTCCTGGCCTAACTATAGATATATAGGCTTTAGCCCTAGCATTACAGGGGGATTAGAAACATTTTTTATTTTGGGTTTCTTTAGTATTTTTCAAAGGGACTATTTATGATTTTTCAAAGGGACTATTTACTGATTTTTCGTAAAAATAGAGTTGAAACAAACTATAGACAAATAACTATACAGAGTAGCCACCGAAACAGAGCTAATTTAGGCACTCCAGCTCATTTAGGGAAAAACGCTTGAACACGTTAATTTATGATTTTAGGGGAAACTTTTTCTTTCCACGTTTACCCCCTGACCTGCGCAACTTTCTAGCAAGAGTAAGACTCACCCCCAAAATTTTAAATAGAAAAAGGAGTGAAATAGTACCTAAGTGGTATTCTATTGAGACATGATCAGTAAACAAAGTAAGAAAAGCAAAACATTCTTTTGAAAGTTTTGTAGCTAACCTTATTCTAAATGTTTATTTAAAGAAACTAAGAAAAGTAAAACTGATATATTTTAAAAGAATAACACTCTTTATTTAAAGATCTCTTGTCCCTGATTACAATTTCCAAGTTTGAAGTCTCCGCTTTTATTACCGTTAATATGACAGCATCTAATTTTTTTTTTTGATATAATAATAAATAATAATGGATAACCTGTTAATAAAACCAGGCAGGGGTGTAATTAACTCATAAAATTTAAGAATGTATTAACACCCTCGTCGAAAACAAGTTTGAATATGTTATTATATCCCCTTAGTTTAACAAAATAAAACCGGACCACCAATTAGTTTTTTGACGAATTTTAAATATCTTTTGGTCCAGTGATAGCATCTTTTTTATTATGGGGATTGCAAAAGTTTTATAAAATTAGGCGTTATACGAGGAAGAGCTAAATGTTGTATTTTACCCAAATTTTAGAACATTCTGCGAAATCATTTACCGTCACAATTTTTATTAGTGCCTTGGATTTTAGAGCCCTATGTTTTCTTAACATTTTTTTAATTTAAACTAGTATTTCTATTCTTAAAAAAATACATTTTTTAAATAAGACAATGAAATTTGAGTATCGGGTGTCAAGTTATAATTTTTACATTTACCTAAAATTTTTAGTATTATTGTAATTATGTTGTCATCAGATTTTTGTTATCTCTTTAGACATACAGGGTAGGACAAAGTAAAGTTAAAAACAACACCCTGTATATTATATCACAGGTTAAAAGATAAAATATCTTTAAAAACAAATGTTTCCTAGTTATTTTCACAAGTTTCGAAAATATGACTATCCGAATCTTTAGTTTCCACAATATGTTCGTAATATAGCGTATATTACGAAAATCATAATAATTAAATTGCATTGTCTTACTTTAAAATTTTTTATTTTCTGTCTAGAATGGAAAAGATGGGGCTTTAAAATCCAATACACTGGTAAAAAATTGTTACGTCAAATTATTCCACAGGGTGTTCGAAAACTTGGGCAAAATGAAACATTTAGCTCTACCCTGAAACACTTATTTCTATGAAATATTTTGCAATTCACAATAATAGTCTTAATGGAAGAAGCTACAAATGGATTAAGAACTTATTAAAATTTGTTAAAAAACCAAAAAGTCATTTAACAATAATTTTGAACAAAAACCCCTGCTAATGGAAACAAGTTTAAAGAATAAAAGTAGCATAAAATATTTTGACTTGTATTACCACTAGCGCTAAATTTACTTCCAGAAATGTTTTCAAAGCCACGAATATTTTGAAAATTAATTCGAGCCGCAGGCGAGGGAGTATTTTTATTAAAATATTTGTGGCCGAGAATTTTTTCGAATTTAAGCAAATTCAACTGTTCCTAAAGTCGTTAAGCATCAAGACTCGAGACCGCGAAGTAGTCGAGAGATTTCTTAAAATTATTATCTATAAAACTAATTGCCAAGAAATTCTTGCCAAAAATATTTGGGTAGTTTAATCGATTTGAATTTGTAGGTCGAGTGGTATACGGCTAGAGGTTTCTGAAAATTTACATTCTGAAATTTTCTCAATTTTGACAACTAGTTTGGATGACAGAAATTTATTCGCGGTTAAACAGCACATGTGGTTTAATCACTTATCTAAACAAAATTTATCCAAAAAATGGTGGTTTCGGATTGGTCTATTTTCTATTAAGGGAAATAATTACTTATTAATTTTGCAGTCTGAGTCTCGTGACCGAAAACATTTTTCAAAAATTCAGGTTATCGTCATAGCAAGATAGTCAAAATCATGGCATTTTATTGGTTTTAAACAACAGGTATAATATTTAAAAATTGACATGTCCTAGTAGTTTTTGTTACATAACCTAAAGCCCCAAAATTAGTTTTGTTTCGTTTTTAAATGGCCACCCAGTATAAACAATATTTTAGCAATGTATAAAACAGTTGGATATGTTGCATTTGTAAAGCTATTTTTACTTAAACAGGACAAAGCGTCACAGCAGCGACAAAATAATGTTAGTTCTTTAAAATTTTTGACACGTATCCCACTGGTTTCTTGTTTCTCATAAATCGCCTTTATTTTCGTTGGTAAAATGCTGCAAGTCTGGGTATATTGAAAGATTTGTGGGATTTCGCGAAAATAAATCTATAGCAGACATAAACCAAGTTTCATAAGACTCTAAAATTATTTTAAGCGGATTTGCGATTATTTCAGCTGCTGTGAATTTACCGAAGCGATATCTTGAATGGTTATTTTAAGGTTGGAAAAGCCTTTTAAGATTGAATAAAGCTTATCTTAAAAGTATATAATATTTTAACACCCAATTGCAGATATTTTAAAAGAATAAAATAAATTTAAAATATACTTTAAAAAAAAACACCACTTTATTTGAATACATTAAAAAACTAAAGGTGCTGGTTGTCTTTAGGGACAGTTGAATTTGCAAAAAAATCGTTTTTATTAAAAAATACACACCTTAACTAGTAAATGTAAAGAAAACAAAAACATTCGGAAAATTTATTATTTTCAGATTTATTTTATTTTAAAAGCAGCTTAAATCAACGTCTTTGTTGCCTCTAATTATTGAAACTCCTTATAGCTTTGACATTTTATAACAGACACTAACGTTGCGAATATTCTTAAAATTAATCTGAAATGTAGGTTCCTTAAAGCGAATAAATTAAAAAGATTTAACTAACTAAAACTAACCTGACCACCCAAATGTGACAGTTTTGCATGACCGTCTATAGCTCTTCAAACCAAGAAAATTACACATGTTTGTGCTTTTTACTGTAGTCTCTCTTTTTTTTGCACCTTGCTATACGCCCAATACTAACAAAAACTAACCTTATTTCACTATATTCTACCTTCTTTTTGCACACAATTTCACAAAGAAGGGGGAATATAGAAGTGGATATTCAATTGAACGTTTTGCAATCCTTTTAGAAGAAATCAACAGCATATACAACTTGGATGCGTAAAGATGAAAAGAAAAAAAAGTAATCGTAATAATGGCAACATCGCAAAGACATAAATACCATGAAGATAGGCACAATTCGTGAACAGATGATGAACTCTGAGAACTCGTTTCTCTAATGAATTGTGGATAACATACAAAATTTTGGCATATTTCAGTTTTTTTTAATTAGCTGCCCTAAATGTGATTATCCGTACTTTCGTAAGTGTAAATTGTTGTAAAATATTGTTAAATTAATGTACTTTAAAGGAAAAATTAAAGAAAGTACTGTCCCTTAAGTCGACCTTCACCAAAAATAAAATTTTATGACAATATAAGGCGACTTTCCTCTATATTCACTAGTTTCGAAAATCTTTTAATAGCACAGTCACAGCGAATTACCCTTTTATCTATTTGAAGGTATGTTGTTGGGTACACGCCAATCTACAAAAAATGGGAACGCTTCGGTCCTGGTCCCGGGATATAGCGAGGTAACCCCGTTCTGCCGTATTAATCCCTATAAACTGGCCGGGCATCTGAAACAAAAATAAAAAACCTTCCCCTCCCCAAAAAAAACAAAAATTCTAATTAAAAATCGGCGTTTTAATGACTGCCAAGATCAAGATATGGTAGGATCAGTTATGTGTGTCCTTAGTGACACACTTTACTGGTGTGTTTATTATTTATAATACAAAAAAAAGGTGGTGAGTTATTTTACTTGATTTTAAGTTTTTTAAATATACCTCCACCATCAAGCAAATGTAACCATGTGATATTGTAAATTGACTAAATTTATTGATTCTACACGAATAAGATTTATTTTTCCAGGTCGTATGGGCGCAAATGTATCAGATATCATTCTCAGAAAACTTTATTGCATAATGTTCAAAATAAAATTCTGACTACGACGACCCATGTTGCCAACGCGAATTTTGGTCAAGAATTTTTTTAAACCGAAATTGTTTTTACAGTTAAATCGGCATAAAGTATAAATTTTAATTTTATATTTTGGACTAATTTTCCACCAAAAATGATTCTTTACATTTTTTTTAAAGTTATTTTTTAAATTATTACCATTTAAATAATTAAAATTAAGCCATTTGGCCCAACTTTACCATTAAAAATGTACGACAATACAAAAATTTGACATGATGTATTTTTTTAAAGAATTCTTGAACCTTTTGTAACAATTGTACCGATTTGACAATTTTGACTTCCTAGATATATTTTCTTAACAAAGTGTATTTTCTTGTTTTTAATCTCCAAAAATCTTGCACTTTCCCTGCATAGATATGGTCTCCATATAAATAAAACTTTAATGTCGTCTTTTAAGGGCACATATCTCACTAAAAAGGGGCCATAGAGCAGAAGTTTATAAACATTTTTCATTTTATTTTCATGCCTTTTTAAATCTGGGATTGTTCCCATACTTTGGAACACTTGGTATTAAATTATAATAAAAACAATAATATTTGTTTAATAAAGGCATACATTTATGGTTATAAAAGTTGTTTATGACTAACTTTGTTGTATAAGCTGTAAATTTTGTCAGTCGTCAATAATTGTCTTTTATCTAACTAAAAAAAAATAATAACTACCTGAATATTTTTACAAACAAAGTTAGATAACTAGTTTTTAAAAGTTCAAAAAATTTGTTTTTACCAGCAATATTTATTTAAAAATCTAATTAAAATTTTAAAAATAAAATTATTAACCAAACGAACTTTAAATATAAACAGGTTTCTAAAGCAAATACAATTAAAAAGTTTATTTGCATGCAAAAATAAAAGTTGTTTGTTTAGTTCAAATAAATATTGTGCTTTATTATATTATGGGTTAAAAAAGTTTCGTGTACAGGGTGTAATTTAATTAATAGGTTATTTTAGGAAAAAAAGTTTATATAAACATATTTCCTAAACCTTTTACCTTTTGAGGTGTTAAAATTTAAAAAAAAATCTATATTTTTTTAAATATTCTAACTATTTTTACCCAATTTTGTTTTAATTTGGCAATATTTTTAATGGCAAGAAGGGGGTTATTTATCACTCACATAATTACATTTAATAAGTCCAGTGGCGTCTTAAGAGGTAACTGAAGGAATATTTCCAACAAAAAAAAATGGTACGCTATTGACTGTGTGTAAAACTTTTGTGCTTTTTTAGATTAAGCAAATAAAAATACTCCTGTTATGTTTTTTAATTCTTTACCGTATCTTGTTTAGTTTAAAAGAAAAAAAATCACTTAATTGCATATTTTTGGACCATAAAAGAAGCATCGCGGAATCTTTTGTTTTTTAAATTAGGTTTTAATATTTTTTATTAGCAATTATGTTACAAAAATATTAAAAACCCATTTTAATAGGGTTTATATCCAGTAAAGCAGTGTTTACTAAAATATATGTTTTTGAAATTTTTTGGTTTTTGAAAATTTTAACACTGTATCTCAAAAGTTAAGACGTTAAGACATAGGTTCATATAAACTTTTCTTCTTAGAATAAGCTAATCATACCCTGTAGCCATCAATTAAATTTCACCCTGTATAATCTTACTATACTTGCATTTAAAAAAATTAAAAAAAAATTT